>JAPDKQ010000148.1:0-41619 GCA_027569665.1 Aspergillus bridgeri | reverse complement strand
ATCCCACACTCCATCCATTGTGACTGCGCTCCAGGGGACACACGGGGGTTAATAAGAGAGTAAGTTGGGGGACCTGTCCTGCGACATAGGTTAGAAAGCGTCATTCGGGCCAGGTGACAGCGGCCACCTTCGTTGTGAGATGGGTAAACGTGCGATCATACCCAATGAGTGAATGGTGATCTCGGTCGTCGCTTTTGCACGCGGTAAATATCGAGCCTGTTCAGGTTGTGGTATGCAAGGATGGGAAACTTATATAACCTGAGCAAGCACCGGTGGCGAATAATCGGGACGTGTCACCGGCTCTCCGGAAGCCGATAGATGGATTGCAGGAGCGAGCATGTTCCTGGGAGCCATATATCGGCTCCGTGGAATGTTGCGACTGCTCTCAGGGCATAATTGAGAATCTTGGGGTACCACGAATTCCTGCGAGAGAGAAGTGCGTTCTTGCGTTTGCCCAGCCCATGGTGAATTTCTTTGGCGCCTACAATGGCCGGCTCCCATGCAAACTGGTTCAACATAAAATGGCGTTCCAGTACGCTACGCCATGCTCCAAATAAACATCGCTCCTGCGGCTGACTATTCGGGTTTCTCATCATGCCCTCCGTCCAGGATCCTCTCAACCCAATCGATCCTTTACACCATGAACGATGTATCGCTTCCTCACCTGATGGCGTGTGTCCGGGGCAGATCGACTTCACCAAGCGGAACTTTGCGGAATTAGAGCTGTTCTTGGCGAAACGGGCGTCAAACCGAAAAACCGGGCGATAGGCTTCAGGAACGCAGCCAAGCTGATGATATGCGGCAACCATGAGGATACTTTACAAGAAGCTGGAAGGGTTGCTCGTCATTGGGAAGAGGAAGCAGCGCAGAATTCCAACCCTACCATTCATTCCGTCGCCAGCAGGCAAATCTTGTCATACAATCGGGCTTCACAGGGGCCAATATCCATCGGCGTTATGACTGAAAGCTGTACGCGCCATTCAACGGTCATCTAAATTTCAATGACGCTGTTACCCCACCACATCTAATTCGAAGCCCACATGCATGGCCGATTCGCCTCGATCAGCTCTTCTTACTTCTTCCACCGAACATCAGCGTTTCATCAAGCAAAGGCTGCCACATCTATACGTCATAATCGGTTGACCACCGCCTTTGCAATGAGCCAAGTGTGCTGGGGCTTTGGATATAGGATCACTTCAAGGCCATTGCGATCGATCAAAAAGCTGCAGCATAACCCGACATTCCTAGTGCTCCTTTCTACGACGGTGATGGCCAAACTACATTATTACAATCTCATGGGCGCAGTTCAACTTTGAAGAGACTTGCGGGCGTTTGGAACGAACGTACGGAGGTATTCCTCCATGAGGATACCGTACCCCCTGGCCAGTTGGATAGTCTAATGAGGTGGCAAACGGAGCAGAGAGCCTTTTTTGTTATTCCGATGTATACTGTAAATAGCTCCATTTAGCAGGTGGGAGTAAACTGGGCACAAAAGAATCTGTTACCATTTACTTGTTATGAATTCACTCGCTCAAAGGGCAATCATGTTTCGCAACCGGTTTCACTGTTACCCGATCTATACAATACAAAGCCCGGAGCATACTGTATACGGCCCCTGGCTTTTAAACTTATGCCAGACAGAGAAGAGTGTTCGAGAAACAAAAAGAACCAAGCGCTCGTAGCTTTTCCCAACCCTTCTTTGGGAGAGTAAAATTGTCGCATATGGTGCTTATTTAGCACCGAAATACAGGTGGCAGGTTAATAGTTTTCCGAATCCCTCATTTTAGAGATGGGCAAGCAACATAGTAAATACAAGACATTCATTCACAGAAAGCCTCGCCTTCTTCCATCTCCTGCCCACGGCCTTCTCTCCACCGTACCGTGCGAATGTGCACCGCCGCAAGAGCGTAATTCCTGGCTAAGCAGCATGCCTTAATTTTTCTGGGAGGCAGGCTAGTTGGGCGATGGAGCATGTGAGCGCCGTCGGCGTTCATCTTCCATATCCGCGTCCCTCCCCGTTCGGTATGCTAAAGGCTGTGGCTCAAGTTGCTCCTTATTCTCCGGGAGTGCCGATCGAGGTAAACCGCTCTCTTCTAGAGCGGCCTGGAGCCGTAGGGACAGCCATCGTGCACGACAGAAACACTTCGGCCGCTTCATGTTTCACAAACGCGTTTTGGCAGACAGATCGATTCGGTAGTGGTATAGTGGAGTAGGAGCAGAAGTGTGTGAATGAGAACCGGTGTCAGAGTTGACCATTCACTGTCGCCCAGCTATATAACTTAGGCGTAGCCGGTAGTCGTTATCATAGGGAATCAAGGGCGGGACGTCCGTTGGTAGACAGAATCCTATGAAGGAAAGTGATCAGTTTTGTGCGTCAGGCTCCTTGCTCCCATCCTGCCGGCTGGAGGCTTTAACTAGGCAACACGTTATTCTCCCGCCTAGGAAGCACACATCAGAAGTATTGCGCATTGCTGTGATCCCCATTTTTTACCCCTTTTAGTTGGCCTTGCGCGGCCCTCAAGTCTTTATCTAAACGTTTTCATTACCCCATCAATACAACTTCAGGAATTAACCAAGCGCCTTAGTTGACCGGTCAGTGTCAACGGTCAGTGCCAACGGTCTCTTAATGTTGTAGTGTAATATTAGATGAACATGGATCTGAGGCCCCTTCTACCTGCAGCGAAGATGCTCTAGATATCCTTTATAACACTGGTAGCTTCCTTCCGATGCCAGCACCCTACTACATCCATCGAAAACTGAGCGTCGTGCGGTATGAAAGCGACGCCATTTTGCCAGGAACGTCTCCCCAAACACAAGCGTTAAACGCCTTGCAGTTGATCTCGTCCTGCTGATAACAACAGGGGGAGGATGTGGAGCCACGCAATGAAGATATGAAGAGGGGTGCTCTGCGAGAGAACAAAGAGCTCATATTCACCACACTTCCACAGCTTGAGCCTATTAAGGACGAGAATATTACATTGGCGGGATGTAGTGGGTTCTCAGCGTTGCAATCCATGATGGGTCTATATCATGAGGAATGAGGTCCCATGCAAGTGCTTTGATGGTCACTGTATCGCACGTCATGGAAATACATCACACGTGCTTCAAAACACATTTGCCAGCTTCTACAGGAAACTTGCAATTTTTTGCCCTAGTAGTCTCGTATTTTCATTATTGGGGACTTCGCTGGTTACCCGGATATGCAGATGAGTGGCACTCCAACCGCCTTCATTACTGGAGACCTGCGACAATTGTGTGGTAGTCCTCAGGATTCCGCGTACGGTTTGCTCTCCCAATTGGGGGAGAAGTTGGGAAACCCCTTGCGGCATCCACCTCTGAGTAGCGAGGCACTCTCAACCCATGGCGGAACGACAACGCGATCGTTAGAAGCATTTGTGCCTGCACGAAGGATCTTAGCAAGAATCAACGGGCGGGACGGGGCAGAATACCTCTTGGGATAAGGCCCAAGCACGACATAACACTCCTATCGCCGCAACAGTTAGCAGAAGGCCGGAGAAACCAAACATGCCGTAGACTGCACAAACAAGACGTCGCTGGGATTGGGAGTTCTCGACAGTGTGTTGGGCCAAACGGAGGTAACCGGCGGCGACGCTCATATAATTCACGGCGGACAGAATCGGCGTGGCGTAATGGGCCGGCTCATAAGCCAGGTGACTGACGACGATGACCGCCACCTTGGTGATATAAAGAGCGCATAGCAAGGCATAAAATATTCTGGCTCCGGATAAGGGTTGTGGTACACCAGAGAAGATGAAGTGAAGTCGAAGATACTAAGGGTTCATTAGCGATGGTCCATGGATATACCCTACCTGTTATCGTGCATAGCCACTCACTTCCAGAAGCGGAGGGCAAAAGCCCGCTATAGATGTAATGATCTCTGCACCTGGCACAGAATTGTCAGCGGTGGTTTCCTGTAGCCTTAATTGATGAGAATTCAACCGAGTGAATGATACTGGCTCCAACGGAGCGCTACCACTGCAGCGAGGAAGACCACAAGCATCGCCGAGAATGTGGCGTCTAGGCATCGATAGAACAGGTGTTGCTGGAACGTGCGACTGGACAGCACGGCACGGGTCGTCGCCAAAAACAACAATATCGTAGCCAAGACGGCATGGACGGTATTTGGAACAGCCATATGCGGTGGACTAAGTTACCAACTCCGTCAGTTGACTACCGAGTAGACTACTGAGTAGACTCTGATTTCACCTTTCTGAACCAGGGCCTCCTTTATATCCGCCATTTGTCCCGGCTGGCTTTTATCCTGGAATGATTAGCATTACTGTACTTTCGAAACCCTACCATACCTTTCCAGACATAGCCCAGTCTCGCTCATTTCTATCGCTAGATTTCTTGAGCATTGCACGTAGCATACAGAAAATATATCTCCAATCATAGGGCTCTTGAAAATCCTGGGATCTACATGTCAACTCACAGGAACAATAGGAGTTGTTACAGGGCAAATGGGTAGCCACAACGAACATCACTCTAACGTAAATAATTGGTCCTCTGAGGGGGCCGCGGCCCATTGGCCCATCACTGAGCATCCACAGTGGATCAAGGCAATTTCTGATGGTGTCCATTAGTAGTGTCTCCATGCGCCGTACGATGGCAAACAGTTAGATAATACTTGCAAGCTGTAAGTTAAATATGTTACAAATCTTTTCGGAGAGAGAGAGGGAAACCAAAAATCATCTACACATACACTTAGCCCCTATGAAAAGCTCCTCTGAGCCAAATGAAGACAGCTCTGACGAGGAGTTGCTGGTGGCACCTCCTTTCACGACTATAGGGCTGTCCATACCACCCATATCATGGCTAAATAGGCAGCTGGAGAAGGATGGCTATAGACCTAGCACTGGGGGTAAAGAACACAATGTGAAGGGTGAACAACCGCATGAAACCAGAAGGCTCTGGGTCAGGATAGTCCCTATTCTGCGGATACTTTCCGTCAGGCTCCCAGCGGGAATAAACAAACCGCCCGGTGAGTGGCAACAATACTCCGTCGGATGCATTCCCTAACCAATTCCCTGCCGGACTCAGCGATAGGTTTCATGATGGTATTCTAGTTACTAGAAGGCATTCTAGTAGAGCGGCTACACGCTCACATGTCAGCCCGTATATCGATTTTACTACTGACGCGCCAAAGCTGACACACCAGCTTGAACAAGCTAGAAGTCGACGACGATTGCTGGATCAGACGAACCAGCAGTGCAGTGGAGAGTACAGGGCACTTTCTCGCGAGATAGAAGAGCTCTTGGCTCTGGTCTCTCCCGCCTAATCCATGCAACAGCCGAGAAAGAGAAGACGATTGAGGAAACAGTCCCAATCCTGATTCTGTACTGTAGCAAGGACCAGCTCGTTATTGTGTTTTTTTTATTTATCGAGACTCCTTGCGGGGCCTGCCCTCTGTTTTGTGGCCGGTAGAAACATCTTAGGGATCTCCGGCGTATCCTGAAGATAGCGGATCCAAATAGAGCTTGTGATACTGCAGGTTGATGGCATATTGGAGCTATTTGTTGGATAGTCAATAGATTGGAAAGGCAGAGCTCCATCTACGATAACTTGAGAGTAGAGTAGTTAACGGAAGTGACAGCATCTCCTGATACATACGCCGGTTAGTCCTTCTCTAGTCGGAACCATCGCGTCCGCGAGTTGGGAAAGAGGGCCCTCAATTTCTTCTCTGTCACTTTCCTAGACCCCAGCCATCCTGCCGCAGGTCAAGGACCAAAGACAGATCGAGCAAGATGGACCAGACCACCTGCGTTCCTACCCATTGGGTCTGCTTATTCTAACTTCCCTGTTACAGGCATCTAGTTGAGGGTTCCGAGAACGCACCGCGGACGGGGATATAAATACACCCTGTTCCCCAGGCTGGCTACGCCGACTAGCAGGATGCCTCCAGCGACATCCCTCTGGTACAACCATATCGCCCACATATCGCAGACCGACTGGTATGGAATATGCACCGCAATCTCCCTGGCAAGTTGGCTCGTATGGTGGCTCCTTGGCTACTCGCCCCCGAGACCATTCTGTCACTTCGATATGCTCACATTCAACAGGGTTCCATGGTCACACTTCTGCTCAGTGAACATCCTGCCACTGGCTTTGCGAGCTTGATCCTGGGTACCCGTGCACCGACGTGCTGCCAGCCTCGCGGTTACTAATGTCATTCCGGCATGGACAGGTTTGATCTTCGGGCCCCCCTGCATATCTTCTGTGGATTGATTGATCGGCGATAGCATGAACATCGATAAATTGGCCGGATCGTGGTCATCCACTCCGCTCCATGGAGCTATTGCTATCCTGAATGATGGCCAACCGGTGCCAGCCATACGACAGCATTACGTTCCTTCTGGTGGGATATCACTCACCATCTCTGGAAATATCCAGTGTGGTATAGTTATTCCCCCCATACCAATCATGTATCTAATCAGAAACAAGCAGCATGCTTCATGGCCTTGATCTTTTCCGTGACGCTGCATGTGGTTGTTCGCCGTCACCTGCATCTGACGATGAAGTGCCACTATCACTTTGGGTCAACCGGTCTGGCTTCGATATCTGCCATGTCTGGATGCGTCGATCAAAATACCTCCGATACTTGGTGGCTGCAGCGTCACTGTTGGTCGCCCTGACTGCGGATCCCTTGACTGTCCCTCTAATAAGGCGCGGGGGACGCTCCTGGCCTTCTATTGTCGTATTCCCGGGTCATGAGCTTCTGAGGATGGACATCACCGTTCCCTCTCGGTGGAAGGTTGAGCTGGGACAATACGTGTACCTTTGGCTCCCACATGCAAGCTTGTGGATTGCCGGTCAACTGCTGCCCTTCTACATCGCATCCTGGAAAGAGACGCCAGGGCTGGAGGATTCACCAACGCAAACCCAGGGACCGTAGCACTTCACGAGTCTGGGGTGCATATTAGGAGAGGTAGAGACATTGGCTACAGTCACAAGCTCCTGTACGCTACATGTGCTAGTCCGCCCGCAGTCTTCAGCACTCGCAGTTGCGCGTTATAAAACCAAACGACTTTACAACGTGCGAGAGACCGCGCCCGTGCTGGGACCATACGGGAGACCGCCTGGTCTTGCTCGTTCCGGACCGTGCTTCTCATCATCGTAGAGGATGTCGAGATTGTACGAGTATTCTCGCTTACTTAGACATATGTCCTAGCGAGTGAACAGCACCACGCCGTGGTACGGAAGCTCATCGTTGTCTGGAAAACGGAAGACCTTGGTACCGCGCTTGCGCAGCAATTCGTCGTTGTCTTCCATAGAACGGTGGACTGAGCTAACAATGTCCAGATAATGGCCGTTGGTGAACATGCAACATTTGCTTGACCTCGATCGCCAAGAAGTCAAGGTACCACGACAGTCGAGCAGACAGCCGTTCATAAGCTGACCGTGATATATCCTCCAATTCTTGCTCTACCACCGCCAAACCTGCAAGAATGAGCCCTTTCATAAACCCGGTACTAGACTCCGATCCCTTGAAGGGTCTCTGGATGTGGCGCAGACTATGAGGGAGTGCCTAAATACACGTCGAGTAAGTATGTTTGTAGGCGGTATGAACACTCTTCCAAGTCTGCTCATTGAATCAAATCCCTCCCACCACCGCATGAACTCCGGCCTCTACAAACGAAACAAAAGGCAAACCCGGGGTAATAGTGACCAAAGGTCAAAGGGCGAAAGAATCAAAAAGACCCAAATCATCCACCAGTCGCAGAGATCTCGAATCTATTTGGGAGGGAACTTGTTCTGAAGGAACCATCTGAAAGAAACATCTCGTTAGCTAAACCCACACTGACGTCAGCCCATGCACTTACTTGCTAACAAAATAGTCGACTGCACCGAAGGCCCCGACAGCCCCAGACCACAGCCCAACAAGCTGCCACGAGAGCTTCCCATCCAGATGTTTTCGGTAGGCCCCGAAGCCCAGTCCGGCGCCCAGAACGCCCAGCAGCAGGGCATTGCCCAGATACACGGGGTTGCTCTTGTCCTTAGAGAGACCGGAGGACTTGGCCTTCTTGCGCTCGGCGCGAGCCATCGACTATGATAGGCTGGGACGGCGAATGAATGATACCGAATACCGAAAGAAAACAGGGAAGGATTTGATTGACAATGTCTACTTCTTCACAAGGAGCAAGTCGACGGAACAAAATAGCAGAAACCTAGAATGGGCACATCAGAGAGTGGAAGCATGAGCAAGGACTCATGGCTCGAAGTTCTCCCACACGAAATACCAGCTCGTGCACATTACCCGCTCCAGAACAAGATTTAATGTGACACATTAACATCACATGCACGGAAGTTTCGCTCACGCAGAGCCTTGATTGCTCTAGAATCGTGGCCCTGCGTGTGCGCACTGATTGCTGGTGTTTTGCTTTTGGAGGTATTGCTCTGGAAATTTTGTCGGGTTGCGGATTGCGCACTCTTGATCTTCCACCAATTCGAACGGAATCAAGAAAACAAGAAGACGGGAAGGTTCAATAACGTTTCAATGACGTTATGGGTCGTATAGCAGCGAATAGAATATAATGGTACATTTTTGGTTACCCTCTGCATGTGAGTGCAATATTATAACATTGTTTTAGACCTGTATGGTCAAATATGGTCGTTAGTGAGAAAAAGTTGGTGCCCGGCGTAGTCAGGAACCTCCAATTGGGGGCTGCGGCGAATAGAACCCCCACAGAAGCAAAGTAAGCTCACCGCATTCAGAATCTCCCTGCATCGCCACTCACTGGACCGACGTCATGATTTCCCCAATACAAGATTCGGGTGAATTGGATGAGACCATGGACTCTACTAGGGCATACAGAAATAAAATGCCACCGGGTCACCATTGCTAGAGTAGTGTGGACATGTGGACTTGAACACCGCTTATGCGCGTCATTTGGCTAAAGCGATGTGTCTTCCTTTGGTTCTTTCATATTCCCTTTCAGCCATAAGTCAACTAAAATACTACTTTCACAATGGATCAGAAGTTCTTGGGAAATGCCTTACATCATCCCGACGCTATTGCAATCGAGGATGGCCCCCAGAAATGGACCTACTCGGACGTCCATCGCGAAGTTGATCGGCTCTCGTCTACCCTTAAGTCCTTGAAACTCCCCACTGAAGCGCCCATTGGCATTATTGAAGAGCTCTGTTCGGCGGTGGTTATCGCGCAGCTGGCCGTCGTCCGTGCGAGGCTCACCTGCTTGCCCCTAGACCCATCGTTGCCGGAAGCTCGTCTGCGGGGTCTGCTTTATGAAGTCGGATCTCAATATGTGCTGTCGAACAAGGACTACTTTACCGAAGCTCTTGGGGTTGATGTTATCCTTATTACTCAGAATCGCTTGTCGAGAGGGCATTCTGTCAAACCCAGCGATCAGAGTAGTGGGGTAGACCAGGACCACAAGCACAAGAAACGCGGATATCGGAGTCATATTCTGTATACCTCCGGTTCGAGTGGAAAGCCGAAAGCAGTGCAAATTCCAGAAGCAGGTATCCTCAATCTAGCCATTGGCCCGCCCATCTCGCTGCAGAAGTCAGACCGAGTGGCGGTGATCAATAACCCTGGATTCGATGTTTCTCTCTATGAAATCTTGGTTTCACTGGTTGTCGGGGCCACTATTATCATCGTGCCTCGACCTGCCATCACTGATCCTTTCGATGCACGAGAATTTATTTCTCAGAAGAAGATATCGATTGTTTTCCTCACCGCATCGCTCTTTACGGTCATTGCTCAAGCGTGTCCTACGACTTTTAGGGGCGTCCGGCATGTACTGACGGCTGGCGAAGCCGCCAACGTGGCCGCAATGGCGGCTGTTCTCGAATCAACCGGCCCCCCCCAGAACCTCTGGAACACTTACGGACCGACAGAAACACTCGTATTCTCTACCCTGCACCTTGTGACGCCCTCAGAGCTCCAATACGACAATATAAGTATTGGCAAACCATTCGGGGACACGAAACTGCTGCTCGTTGACTCGGACTCCAACTCGATCACCAAGTCCGGGGAAACTGGCGAGATTCTTCTCGGAGGTCCATCATTGACTCCGGGGTACATCGGGCGTCCCGAAGAGAATGAGTCGCGCTTTCTGGTATCTGCAGACGGCACTCGATACTACAAGACCGGGGATCTGGCTCGATGGCGCCCTGATAACCCAGACCTCCTCGAATTCGTCGGTCGCGTGGACCTGCAGGTGAAGCAAGGTGGATTCCGAGTCGAACTGAACGAGATCGAGCAGATCCTTCTCGCCAGCAAGACACTGTCGGCAGCGATTGTGGTGCAAGTCCGTCTATCGGATGGCAGTGGCCCATTTCTGGTGGCGTATGTCATCCCCGTGGTTTCTAACTCCGTTCGCAAACGACAGCTCGTCGAGTATATGGAGAAACGAGCCCCAGAATACATGATCCCTAAAGACTTCGTATTCTGTTCAAAGTTCTCAATCACGGAACAAGGCAAAGTCGACCGCAAAGCGCTCGAGGACCGTTATTTGAAGCAACACGAAAAATTGAGAACGGACGGGAATGTCGGTGGCAAAGAGTCGGACCCCGCCACAGTAGTCCGCAATATTTGGTCTTGTTTGTTGAAAATGCAGGAGTTCAAAGATTCCGATGACTTTTTCTGTCTTCGGGGCACTTCGATCCAAGCGGCCTCGATGATATCGATGATTCGGAAGCAGCTCGGCAAGACCATCTCGATGCGTTCGCTCTTCGAGAACTCCCGCTTCAAGGACCTCGTCAACTATCTTGAAGACTATTCGGAAGGAGGCAATGAGCCGGATGACACTAAATACTGGCTATCTGACGCCGCGTTTGGCGAGGAGATCAACCCCGTGCCCGACTGGCAGGCGCCCGATGAAGGCCGAGTCTTCATGACAGGTGCCACCGGCTTCATCGGCGCCCATTTCCTCAGTCGGTTCCTCAATATGGACACTGTCCAGGAGGTCATCTGCCTGATCCGCCCGAAAAGCGGAATGTCTGCCCGAGAGCGCGTGCAAAGTGTTCTGGAGCGGTACGATCTGTGGGACAGTTGTGTGGGCGCCATCGCCAAGGTGACGGTGCTGAACGGCGACATTACCGAGGAGCACTTCGGATTGACGGATAAACAGTTCGCCTGGCTGGTTAACCGAGCCAGCGTGGTGTTCCATCTCGGAGCCAAGCTCAATTTTTGTGAGCCCTATAATGCCCATCGGGAGGTCAACGTGGCTGGCACGAAGCATGCGTTGGAGGTGGCCGCGCGCGGCCGCCGGAAGGCTTTCCACTACATGTCCAGTATCGATACCTGGGGCACCACCGGGCTGACACTGGAGACACGGCAGCTCCTCGAGGATGAGCCGCTGGAGCCTCATCTATCAGGCCTACGCTATGACACCGGATACGCGGCCAGCAAGTGGGTGGCCGAGGCGGTCGTCCGTCGCGCGCGCCAGCGCGGCATCCCAACCATCATCTATCGCCCGGGGTTTGTGGTCGGGGATTCGCGCTATGGGCATGGAAATCCTGATGATTTCTTCGCTCGGCTGATGGTAGGCACCATCCAGCTGGGCGCATTCCCCCGATTGCCGAACCAACGAATGGAATATGTGACGATCGACTACGTCTGCAACGCCACCTTGTATATAGCTTCCCACAGCAAGAACTTAGGCAAGTCGTTCAGCCTCGTGGCGCCGGACCCGGCCGACTCGGTCAATCTCGAAAAGACTCACCGCATCATCAACGCGGCCGGGTATCCCGTCGAGCTCGTCCCGTACTGGGAGTGGGTGCACCAACTGGAGGAGAAGAGTAACGCCCAGAACCCGCTGATGCCCCTGATGCCCCTGCTGCGGGAGCCGGTGCTCGGCGGGCTGTCCCGGTTCGAGACCAGCCGCAACACACCGCACTACACGAGCTTTAACACAGTGGCGGCGCTGCAGGAGGCACCGGATATTCGGTATATTCCGTTGGACCCGGGAATGCTGAACCGGTTCTTGCAGTTCTGGGACCGGAAAGGCTACTATCATGTCTTTGCGAGTGGATCTTGAGCCCGGTGAGCAACGGGAAGTAGAGGGATGAGCGCAATGGCCTTAGTACATACACGCGGAAAAAGTGGCTTCTGTTTTATGTCCAGCTAAATTATCTTGGTCAAATTGCCGTCATATTTCAGTCCAGCTACAGTCCAGCTACAATATACACACTAGCGCCGTGGCTCCCAATCTCCCTTGGGGCCTTGCACCACTGACGGATGGCCAGTTTTTGGTCTGTTTTGGCCAATGTGCGAGGTTTTACTTTATTAAGCGTCAGGATGTTGTTTCTAGAAAGCTTATTACATACCCAGTCCTCCATCCGAGCTACAGACCGTGCAAGTCCTCCGCTAACTAACAACCAAATGACCTTTGGGCCGTTGAATTATACGGCCTAGAGATTAAAGGGCCTGAAGTGAAGATTTAACACGATTTCAAATTTCTTTTTCGCGGTCAGTCGTAGATGCGCTACGGCATTATCAATATTAAATTAGTTTTGAAGGATGTCTAAATAATCTGTTCATTGTCAGAAAATCCCAACTCAAAAGGGACACGGATTCTGGGGGATGCCAGGTGTGGAAGGGCGAAGTCTTGGCAAGCAGAATGACTAAGGATCCGGATGGATTGGACCACTAAAATGATCGAATGAAGCAATTGAATTGACTATATCAAACGAATGAATTGAAGGTGTTCTCCCTAACTACATGATAAAGAAGCCGATATTTATGCAGTCTCAGGGGCTTCAGGATCGACATAAAATGAGCTGAATTGCATGATCTTATACCATACGATTCATATTAATCGGGTTGCATGATCAGTTTGGTCAAGCAAGGCGATGATCTCTTGCTTAGTCAACTCCGCACTTCAACAAAAGTCATACCAGGCCTCGATCCGGTGCAACTTGATATTGCCATACCCATATTTGGTAAGATACCGGATGGCAGACTGTAGAAGGTATCCTTGATGGCCGACGGGATGAGACCGAGCGACCGAGGATAGAAGCTGGAGAACTTCATTATACGGTTCTCCCTGAATGATCACAACCTCCGACTCTATTCGGTCCGAGGCGTGTACCATTTCCTTAATGATTCTGTCCATGTTCAACACGCAGTCCATCTGCCACATGGCAAGCACCGTACGGAACTTTCTCGGGGCGACTGATGATCGTTCCATCCGTGCATCGAGAAACTGATATTGGGGGCTTGCGAAGCGTCCATCTGTTCTCGGTTACTATTTCGGCCCAGACTGGAGAAGGAAAGCTAAGGAGTCCTAGGGGCCTTACAGTTCTGGGGTGACCCGATACATAGAACGTCCGCGGTGTTCACGCGTTCAAATACCTTCTCCAGGTCGTTACTTACTAGACGATGGGTGAAAGTGTCTCTGGGTTGCTTATATTGCAGCGGCCTGAGATATCTCGGTAATGGGTATGGCCCTAATAGCGGCTCCGATTCGACTTTCTTTGCGAGCATGAGGTAGTGGGCCTCGGGTGAATGCTCTTGTCCGGATGGCGAGAAGAGGTACGAGACAGGCTCCATTTCAAGGACCAAGCCGGACTCCTGGAGAAGCTGCCTTCGCTGCTCCGATAGAAACAAGTCGTTGACATAGCTCCCCATCCAGGGTTTGTCAATTATCCAAACACAGTCCCAAGTGGGGTCATAGGTCACCTTTTGCGGGGACAGAGAGGTACTTGGGGTAGCCCCCAGGATCACATAGCCCCCAACCTTGACCCACTGGGAGAATCGCGTGATCATCGAGCACACCTCACTTGGTGGTAACTGGAATAAAGAGCGTATAGCAAAAACTGCGTCAAGCAAAACAGGTGGTTGGTATGCCTTCATATCAGCCACATGGAACACTCCCGGAACCTGAGATGCTGCTATCTTCACCATTTCTTCCGATATATCAATGCCGTAGACTTCGTGGCCAGCAGATGCAAGTAGGAAAGATACTGGCTTTCCTGTTCCACAACCAACATCTAATGTTTGGCTTTGCGGGGGAAGGGCTTTAGCTACAAACTCAATAAATTCCTGCAGCTCTTTGTCATTTCCAAAGGCGGTTTCATAGCGAGTTCCCAGGCTGCTGAAAAGCTTTTCTATTCCTGCAGTCATGGTTCAGATCTTATGGTGTTAGTTACACTACTCACATCACGAGGGTAGAAAGACACATACTGTTTAGGGCTGTTATGCCTGGCTTGATATGGAGCTCATGGGAAGAGACGGTAACGAGATGGTCGCAACTTAAAATCACCGCAATCCCTTGGTGTTTATTTCGGTCATCTCTGTACACTTTATAGCGTCACACCGTTGCATCACACCGCTAGAAGTCCTTGTCTGGTTTGGCGTCTGCTGGGCCTTGCTGATCATACTTTGCTTCCCAAGTATTGACATATTGACACGGTTTCCTACTTATATCCCGGTACCCATTACTATTGGGTGTTGGGTGTTGGGCCAGTACACTTGACGTCAGGCATGTACTAAGGCATATCATACTGCATATAGGCAGTTTGATTTTTAATATAACAAACCTACTGTTCTATTAAAGCTTAAGAGCCTTGATTCAGGAAATCTGTTCGCAAACAGCTTGCGAATTTATTCCAGAATTTCAAGGACTCTAGGCGGTGGGGAAATGTGACAGTGGATTTGACGCTAGGGGAATATCGTTGGCGGGTCGATACAGGTCATATCCCCCAAGACAGCTGCAATTTTGGATGGATAGACTTACCACATGTACTAAAAATGTTCACTTCACTTTTTACCTACATAATGCACTATGCCTGAGAGGGCCAGTTTAGTTAGGACACCTGCCGCATAGCTGCCTCAGGGGCGGCTGGGACGGTGAATGCTGACGTAACCTGATCCTGAACCTGAGGAAAGGAAAGAAAAAGAAAACAAACCGCTGCTAAGCGATACACATAGTCCTTGTGGGACAAACACAGCAAACAATGCAAATAGGACAAACAGCTCTAGTAGCTCAAATCATCACATTACCTACCCCTTCCAAACGCGGTTGCCCTCAATCGTTGTCCTCGCATGGTCTTCCATCATCTTGATGGTCGGGAAGAAACTCGTCATTCTCGGCAACTCGTAGCCATAGATCGAGACGTAAAGGGGGTCCGGGTAGGTCCGGATACCGCTCATGGAACTCCCTGGTCAATATCGGAGAGTTCTTGAATTTCTGCGCAGGACACCAGGCATTATCGTCATCATGTCCCGTCCACTTCACCCGATATTGCAGTTTCCAATAGTGTAACTGACACGCTAAGATTTCTTCGTCTTCCCACTCCTCTTGATCATTTATCTACATTGGCTCTTGTAGATCCGCGATCTGGACATTTAGGGGTTGAGTAGTGACCGCACGTCGAAGCTTTTCTGGCGCAAAGACTAGATGAACTCGCATAGATACAGGTAGGTCTAATAGGAATGAGTGGCCTCGCTTCTCCAAGATTCTGAAGGGTCCTAACATCTGTTGGCTGAGCTTCCTGCTAGGGCGTCCTAACTGCCAGTCCTTTGTCGTTACCATCACCATATCTCCAGGTTTGAAATTTGCTTGAGTTTGTTGCTGTTGCTGTGAACGAGAGGCCTGGCCTCTAACATAGCCCCATACCTCTTCTAAGCGTTTCGCCATAGCCTGTGCCTGCTATTCTGGGGCATAATGGCTTCCTGCCAATCAAAAGACATCCTGGGCTCGTATCCTCTTTCCACAAAGAAGGGAGATACGCCTGTAGATTCATGTGGCAAGATTACTGCTTCAATCATCTTGATAATGGTTAACAAAGGGGCGTAAGCGCTGGGCTACATATTGATTAACCACTTCAGTTCCTCCATTCGTCTGTGGATGTTGACCTGATGATAACTTCAGCTTTACACCAAGGATCTTGCATAGCTCTGTCCAAAACCCTGAGGTATGGCAATGTCACAACGTCGTCAAGCAGAGTTGGAATTTTTCACCAGCCACCTTGGAGAAAACTGGGGCTTAACGCTTCACGCGTCAGAATAGACAATTTTCGGACGTTTCTGCAGGATCTCCTCAACCGTCATACCGAGCGTGAACTACCCAAGGTTCGAAAAGACGTGACTGAGTTACTCAGTAAGACGAATGCAGAACCCATGGACCTCGGACTGAGCGGAACTCGCCAGCGCAAATACGCATGTACCTTACTCGAATCAGGACAGACTTTTACAGCCTCGTCAAAGCTGGAGTTGAGGGGATATACGGTAGCCGCGATGGATTTTTCCATGAAATTGATGATCAAAATGAATATCATCGTCTCTGCGCTGCTGTTCACCTGGAAAATGCGAAATTCTCGAGCTACATGAGGACTCACGGACAAAAGCGCAAACTGGTCTCGTCTGAACATCTCGACGGGATGGAGCCAGAGAGTGGCCATGTCTTGGTAACAGTCGAGGACATGTCTTTGTGGATCAAGAATGTGCGGTGACCACCTGCTTAGGTGAATTTAGCTAAACCCTCTAGATTTACTACCGCCCTCGAGGCGGGAACGACCGGGTAACTACAATCGCACTCTCCTAGTCGAGTTATTTCACGAGCAGTCAGGACGCTGGGCAGACATTGCGCGTGAACATGTCGACAGCGTTGTGGGTTTGGTTACTCGATTTGTACAGTCTGTTTCCATTCGTTATCAAAGATACAAATGTGCGAGATAACGTCCTGCAATGTATCACTACATCAATGGAGGATAACGCCAAGGCGGCGTGCTGTGAATTTGCCAAATTATTAGAGGACGAGGTTGGACCAGCCATCACGTATAACCATTATTAAACGGACAACATTCAGAAAGCGCGGGAGAAAGGCTCTAGGCAGTAGCTTCGTACATTGGTGCACGATACAATCAACGAGGATTGGAATGGTCGTTTTCATGTCAACAACTCACGGGATGATATCAACCGCCTTGTGACATCTCTCCAGAACTATGGTGTCATTGTCGACATGGACGAGCGGGCTTGCTCTGAAGCGCAGACTGATCTAGGTTCCTCTTATAAGGTTTGTTTGCTATCAATATGTTTCTGCCAACTTCACTAACTATACTTAAGGTCGCCATGAAAACATTCGTTGATAATGTTTGCCGCCAAGTTATCGAAAGACACATTGTTGCTAAGCTATCAAATGTATTCGGCCCAATGACCGTCAGTGGTTATTCCGACGAGGATCTATTCCGCTTAGCTGCCGAGTCTCCTCAGCTCAGTAAGCGGCGTGTTGAGGCAAGCCAGCTTCGAGATGCATTGGAGGACAGTCTTCGGGAATTGCGTTGATTTTACTTCTGCCGCTCCTGTTGGGGCTTTTCCCGGTTCCGGTTATCCTTACGCGAATGTGGGAGCGGCTTGGGTTTGCTTTGTTTTGTTTGTCTTGGTCTCTAGTGGCTTTTCCTTTTTTTTTTTTTTTTTAGGTCGGTAATGTAACAAAAATTTCCATAATTTAGCAGATAATTGTAGTATAGCCCGAAATTATATTCTTTTAGCCGAAAAATGCAGCATGCTGCATATTTCCATAACTTTGTAGACCAATCGGCTCAAAAACGAATGGCTCAGTTTGGCCTTAGCTCCCCCTATAAACAGGGGGGTTGGCATAACCGAAAACTACACGCCCGTCAAACGAGCGGTATCACGCGGGCGGTGATAACCTCAATTTGGAATTCCGCGCTGACTTCGACGTGCCAGTTGTGTTGCCCTTCATGTATGTGTGAATCGCGAGGCGCGGGGGCTAGCTTTGGGTTGGGTGCGGCAGCGGGGGTTGTAATCCGGGAGTGCGCGGATCGAGGGTGCCATATTCTCGTGCGTCCGTTCGATCTCCAACGGAACGTGTTTTACTTCGCTCTGAATAAACTCCACAACTTCATCGTCTCGCCGTGGGATCGACTGTCCCAAGCAGATGTGTAGAACAACGATGGAGCGAGCATGGATCTGGCGCTGACGCGTCTGACGGTGCCGAAGACGGTGCTGTGGTGCGAGACCGGCATTTTACTAGAGATGTTTCAGGTGCTGGGGGTGCAAGCTCGACGTGCTTGTCGTTGTGGTGAACGCTCCGACAGAGCTGGAGGACAACGACCAGTTCGATCGGACGATAGGAGATGCGGCCCCATGGATGCGGCATCGCTTGGAGTAGTGGTGTGGGCTGACTTGATTGGGATGGTGAGACGGCCTTTGAACGGAGGATTCACTCGACGTGTGGATCGCTGTCTACATGGCTGATCAGCAATGAAGTCGAGGCCTTCGAAATCCAGCCGGTTGTTGCAATCCGCTGATGAGAGTGACGGTATCCTTTGTATCGTGTGCGCAAGACAGTAGTAAGTAACCGGACATTTATGAAAGACAACTGCAACAAAGCGGCTCTATCTGTATAGTCGTCGTAGGGCAATCTGTTCGACTCAACCGTGCGGATAATCCCACAGATACCGGCTCTGTCAGTCCGTATTCGCAATCACAGACCGTCCGCAGTCAGAAAGGGGCCCGCACATGAAGCCAAGGCTGAAATTCATCGTGATGATCATCTTTTCTTTCAATATTCAGCTCCCAGATAAAGACCCACGGGATAACCGCGAAAAAGCTGTGCACCATGCTAGGACCGCGGGCCAGATTAGTACCGTCAGACTGGAGGGAAACGGATTCTAACAGGGCCCAGGAAATACAGCCGAGAAGCAGTGAAAAGTGCTTGACCGGGACCAGCGTACGGCCGGGGACGGAAGCGTCGTAGATAGACCTGGTGGGGGACCGTTGAATCCAGAGGACAATGACAATCACTATGGACACCAGCGACATACTCACCATGGCAATCCAAATCAATATTCGGTGCCATGCTTTCACCACAATCCGCAGCAAGAAAATCCCCAATGAAATATTCGCAATGGCGAGCCCCAACACCGCCAACGTCTGCTCGATCATCTCCTTGTATGCGGCATTTGCTGCTTTCCTCCGTCAGCTGTGTAGAAGATGGTGTGCAACAACATGAAAACCTGCATTCTGCGTCAGTCGAGGCTTTTCACCTTCGCAGGTGGTAGGCAGTGGCGTACGCATCCCAGGTTGAAGAAATGATCATCAAGTCCGAGTCCGTTGAGAAGATAGATCTGCGTGCTTAGACGGAGAGGCACCAATATAAAGAGCAATCCTGTCATCACCCACAGCACCGCGATCGCCTTATCACGCTCAATGGCCTGCATCTTGAAGGCACGGCAAATAGTCGGGGTCCAGGAACGACGGTTGGTCGTCCGCTACCAATCAGCTACCAATTAAGATGGAACTGGTTATACTCACTAGGTTCCATTGCGAAATGAAAGGAGGAGGTGATGGCAAGAAAAAAAGAAGCAGAAGTATTCCATAGTGCCCTGGCCGTACTTCTGGGCCACTCCCAGGGCGTTTTGGTCACTGTGAGCTATCGATCCCTGGATGCAGCTCAACGTTGGAAAGGCTTTGTTTCACTTGAAATGCACTCCTGATCCGTTTTCCGTTATGTCATACATTTAGACCTCGGTAACTAGTCCTATAATAGTTCCGGAATATTCCGGTTTTCCTTAGGTTTAGGTATAGATCACATTCCAACCCCATCCACGGTCCATTTGCCAGCATTATGGCGGGGGGTATCAGTCGTCAAGCCTAAGGAGTGGACCTATCTGATTGCTCCCAGGATAAATCGTATATATCCACATGTAACTAGTGGGCACTAAAAATCTCCATCCTGGATTTGGCGTCTCCCTCGAAAACGGTTAGGTTCGCAATGATCAATTGCTGGCACCACTAGAGATCCGGGAAAGGGCCTTACCTTTGGGCCCGTATGGAGTTCACCTGCATTGATCTGAAAGAATGGGCTTCAGAGTAGCGCAATATTTTTTGGATGTTGGCATTCAGACTAAGATAGAACGCTCATATCGGTGCTGAATCCTCAGCCTAAGCCTCCCCAGCATTAAGGACTTTTGCTCTCTGAGCTTGTTTCAAATCGTCCCTTTGTTGAAGGAAGATCCAACACATTGTGGTGACGCCTTGGGGTAAACGATGAAGCGTAGTCGTTCAAGTCCTCTTGAATATCACCGGGTATCGACCTCAAACTGCTCTGATGAGGGGTGTTTTGTGTCGCATTGCATAATTTGTTGTCCCGCTGAGATTGGATTTCAACGTTGAAAATCTGCCCAGCGGAAGAGTCTCTCACCGCAGTTTGGCGTGGCGCTATTGCAGTTTCAGGTGTCTGACGATCCCGCAGCATGTGTGACGAGTCGCTAGAGATCGAACGACAATCCGACGAACAGAATAGTGATCCACCTGTTTCCCGACCGCACAAAAAACATTTTTCATATAACGATGACATCTCCGAGACGAACTGCCACTATTTTACAGGCCAAGGGCTTACTGTTGCGATACGGAGCCCGCGAGATATATAGTACGCCTAATATCTGCCACGTAATATTTTCGGGGGTAGAGTTCAGCACAGCTGCAGCCTCTGGCACACGGTGGTGAAGTCATGCGATCGGACGATCTCATCTTGAAATCAAAACACCCTTGCATCGATAACGAAAAGAAAAAAAAAACCAAACTTTCGATATTTGCTTTCTTGACTTTAAGGTTATTTCACGTTCAAATAAAAATGAGAAGGGTGTTTCAGGTCTTATTGACATCACGAGCGCTGCTACAACACGAAGCAATAATTATATCATAATTGTGCACCAATGGATTATGGTTCGAATGAGGTTAGTTATGGTTGGTTGGTTGGCTGGTTGGATTAATACACTGACCGAGGCCTCGCCTTGTCGGCGATATGCAGGATCCCGCTATCTAGTCCTTTGTATATCTCTCTAAGTACATGAACCATTACTTCCCGACGAATTTAGAGCCTCGTCACGGCCTGTGGTGGCCTACATGTCTGGTGTTATGTTCGGTGGCCCTCTGGCGCGCGGCTCTGAAACCTCTGCGATGCCTCTGCGAAGTCCAGTACTGCGCCTAGGACGCTACTGTCTTGCATATCATCCTCCTTACCATGCTTACCTTGTGATCCTCCTCCCAACATGTCTGATATGTCGTTAAATACATTGCCAATCTTCCTCCGTAGCGTTTGGCGGAGACCATGTAATCTCGGACAGTCAACTAGGACATGAACGACTGTCTCTACTGCTCCACACTCGCACTTATCATCGTCCCTTAAGCCGCGTAGTTTTCCGTGTGTTGCGAGCCATGAGTGGCCGGTTCGGAGTTGGATAAGCAGATAGGCTCGGTTCCGAGGTAGTGAGCCATAACGCCTCCTGGTTTTGATTGACGGTAAATTCTTATCTATCTGGCGGAGATGACCTCCTTTCGATGAGGTATTCCATTAGCCTTCCCACTGTTTCTGGATTCTATTGCGGATGAATCCCTTTTCTCGCGAGAAGGGGTGCTCGAATGGGTGTCTCTTGTCAGTGCCCTGGGACCCATTGGAGGCGGAGGGGGATCCCACATGCGTCTAGCTCCCTAGCTGAGTGGGCAATGGCCTGGAGAATCCGTTGCCGTGATCCATTCTTCCCGCTCATTATAGCCTGTAGAGCTGACATGATGTCACTTAGGATAGTCGCCGGTTCGAGTTGCATCAGTGGGGAGTTGTTTGTCATAGCCAGTTGGAGTACTAGGCTGATGGCATAGTAAATAGCCATCAGCTCGGCTGCATATACAGACCAATACTCCATTGATCCGATGGGGATCTGTCGAGATCGGAGGTTGGTTATGCTACATGGTTCCGGTTCCTAGACCTAGTAGCAAAGTATGCGTAATTTTCCGTACGAAGATAGCAGGTAAGGGGCAGTTAGTATAGAGTAAAATATGCGGCTTTCACTAATTGGACACAGATTTACTGAGATTTTTAGTGCTTCCAAATCAGGACTTAATGGGCTTTTTAAACCCATGATCTGGGGTGACAACTGCGCTTATCTCCTTGGAGGGTGAGATACGATCATACGGATTTGGCACTCTTCAAAGACGGACTACCAAAACTGTGTTGCTGTAACCCTTATGGCCTGTCTAGTCCTCTTATGAGGATAAATAGATTGCCGTCCACACAACAGACACCGAGTATATTGAATCAAATCTCGGCTAGTTATTCGCATCAAAAAGATAAACCATCAAGCCGCTGTCCGTTCAATGGTAATATGAATAAAGTGCAATTCAGAGAGAAATCCGATCGTGCCAAGCCAACTTCGGGAAAATCGACGAAGGGTATCATGCCCAGGGGTGAGCTCGCACTAACGAACTTTGTTGGGAAGACATGGAACTTTCTGTATGGGCATCTAAGCCCTGTGCATCGTGTTTGTACGAGGGAACAGGATTTGCCCATCTGATGCCGATGTTGGTAGATCGCAGACTACAGGAGCGAGTATGCCTCAATTTCTGGGCGTAAATCTGAGTGACACTGAACGATGAATATCGCGTCAACCCACTAAGGCCTGAACTAAGATCTAGCCTCGACCACCCCCAGATGGGCCTTGGTCCGACGCTCATTAACCACTGCAATTTATTCTGTTACTCATCGATCCAAAGACATGTTTCCGCAGCATGCCGACTGGTGGTCACTGCTCCGGCTATCCATGCGTCCAATCATGACAGGATTCATTCATCGCCGGATCAGACGTCTCCGCCCGATGCAAATTCGATGCTCTAACATCATATCCCAGAGCAGCCCTTCCATTCACCCGGATAGGCCCAAGGGATTGGCGTTGGGATTCAGGTGTACAGGCGGGGCTAGTTTTTCTCCTTTGCAAGCTTGAGGTTCGCTAATGTCAGAATCTTCCCTGACTTTGGTTTTCATGACGATGCACAACTCAATGATGATTTATCGCTTTTCTGAAGAGGGGGTAGAACTCGCCCGTTGCTGTGATTGTGACTCAGAGGGGGGTTAACCTTCACGGCATCTCCGAATACACGGGGGTATGTTTTTGCACGATGATGGTCAGGTTTATCTTCAATCAGCCACGTTCGCACGGAATAAATTCATATTCGAAGACCTGTTATCCCGTTTATTGAGTTTGTATTCACGACAAACGTAAAGAAATGAACACTTTGATACTCACAATGACAGCCCTACCTAGGGGCAAGGAACTGTTATACTAGTTAGAAGGGAAGACATGACAATAAAAGGGCTATGCAAACACTCAAGCCTCTCTTTCAACCTAAAGCTATCGAGCCTGCGTACTTCGAATTTTTCAGCATGCAATAGAAAGAGGCCCCCATGATACCACATCAATGACTGTAAAATAAAACGATTGCGGCGGCTTAGAGTCTAACACTATCGCAGAAGAACCACATACAGGATGTTCGCTACGTCTCAATAGTGATAGGTCCCAGATTAGCAGCCCGACAGCAGCGAACTTGACGGAGCCACTGGGAAGAGAGTACCGCAGCTGCTCCGGGCCGATGTACTGCGTCGACATTTAACATAGAATGGAGCACTCCGCAGCTTTGTTCCTGTCAAATAAGGGAATCAGCGTCTATGCAAAGCTGCAGCAGGAAGTGGATAACCTGACTTGGGATATATCTTCCACCAGGAAGTTACTCGTTCCGAATCTTTGTTCCTCAATGAAGTCTCTGAAGCATTCGTCCTGTTCAGTCGCTGAATGCCATGGGTTTCGTCCAGTCCTCATGGCGATGTAAACTATAACTGCGGCCCATATATCTGCTTTTCTTGGATCGAATGGTCGGTTGAGATACTGCTCCGGGGAGATATACGGTGCCGAACCACAGCGTCTGGTGCTCATATGTACCCGGTCTTCCCCAGCCAGGCGAAAGCACTCCGCATTCCCAAAGTCGGATATTTTAAGGCAGCCGCGATCGGTGAGGAGAAGGTTTTCAGGCTTCAGATCACGGTGAGCAACACCCATCTCGTGAAGATAAAGAACACCGTGCATCAGCTGCTTGAAGAAACAATCGGCCTCCTCCTCTATCAGATGGCGTGAAACATTTATCAATGAGTAAAGATCTCCGCCGGAGCAATACTCCATGCAGCCACATAGATTTCCATAGCCCACCGGTAGGAGGTCGAACGTCTGGATAATATTCGGGTGACACAGAGAGGATGCAAGTGAGAACTCTGACATCACTCGTCTGCAATGATCAGACTCCGTCCGCTCCGGGTCCCACCGGAAGATCTTTAGAGCGTAGTAGCGATCAATCTGCGGGTTACAGACTCGAATTTTATGAGATCTAAACACCACACCGTGGGCGCCGAATCCTGCAATTTTCTCAATCTCTCCGTATCTTTGCGTGACCATTGCCAGTTTGTCATCCTCGACTGGCCACCCCCCTGAAAGACTTTCTGCCCATTTTTCCCATTCCCGTTGCAGCCTGGCGCTGTCAGTGTACTGGCTTCCCTCCGCGGATCGTAACCAGTTTAGCACAAGGTCTTTTCTCGAGATACGTCTTTTGGGCGCCACGTTTCGTATGTGATGACTGTGCTCCCCATTCTGCTGGATAAACCTGCCTCGTTTTGAGGGATTCCCCCGCCTCTCCGTTGGAGGCGATAGAAGCTCGCGTATAGGCCGCAGCTTTTCCGGAGGCACGATCCCACGCATCGGTAAGAGTGGATCATTTTCCTCTTCAGGTTCCAGCTCCTGAGTTGTCAGGGAATCTGCGTGTTGTCTGAAGAAACGCCGTAAGGATATTTGGAAACACGAGGACATCACTTAGGCTGGTGAAAGAATTAGCAGAACCTCATTGGGACAAGACCAATCCTGTGAGGAAAGAGTGTCATTAAGAAAGATCTAGTAACGGTGTATTCAAGGCCTGGTGGGCTATGAGTAGAAGGGATGAATGTAAAGAAATTTAATGGTCGCCAGGTCTAAGGCAAACGCAGCGACAACGCCACCCGCAAAACAACCTTTTAAATACAATACTGCGACCGGGAAATGCCAAGGACTTGGAGTGCTTGGCGGAAAGAGAGAATGGCAAAGACCCACTTCTTGGCGATTGTGTCTTCCCAGCCAATAGAATAAGCTGATCAAGCCAATCCCTCAATCTAGGCGATGAAGTTGACTTGTTCCCGGACTTGTCTATTATTGTGGCATATCCGTAAGCTGAAGATGGGATTTCTCTGCACAATAAGCGGGTGCATGGACGACATCCCACTTCAGTCCAGTGTCCATGCGATTCTTGGCCGACTGTGACTCACACGTATCGACAAGATTGATCATCTGATGTCTAGGTCGCTGGTTAGTCAGGCAACCGTTCCGACTGCTTCGACGTCGAAAGACACGAGCTGGAGTGGATGGCATTGGTGCAAAGCGGTACCCATTAAGCGGGGCTACTATGATTCTTGAGACGATATAGTCGTACACACCAGTGTACAGCAATTATCGTTCCCTAATCAGGTTCGTATAAAAGACCAGCTGTCCAAATGTGATCGTTTGTTATTGGAGCTTGGGAAGCTCACTCTGAGCTTGTGGGAGCGACATCCGTATCCGAAAACCGCCTTTGTCGCATTGGCTCGATTAAATCCCGCAACCCGCATCGCCACCATCGAGAGCTGCTGAAAAACTGATATGATATCCTTGCCATGGAATCATCACTGCATCTACATCTGAGGCCTGACTCGTCTTGCCATCTAACTTGTGAAAGGCTCTCTGGTGCACTGAGTGCAGCAATACTTTGTTGTTCTGCAGATCCCAGATCCTTGACCTTCCCTGAGTGGTCTCTCCCTTGCACGCACAGGCATGTGGGGCCCACCTTTAAATTTCATCACCTTGCATTGCATGTTTTCCTTCCCGAGCCGTTATGAGAATATTCGAAGGCTAATATCGAGCAAGATGCGTATATTATTTCTTGCGGGTTTCTGGGACTTATAATCCTTTATCCTTATGGCAACTTGAAGGCGGTTGACGCCTATTTCTTTGGCGCGAGTGCGTCGACGGAATCGGGCCTGAACACGTACGCGTCTCCCTACAGCCTGGTGTATGACTGTGCAATACTTACTACCAGGCAATGTGCAGCGTTGATGTGAAACTATTGAAGACATATCAGCAAGTCTTCATTTACATCATACCCATTATAACGAACTTGATGTTTATTAACATCACCGTTGTCGCGGTCCGACTTTATTGGTTTGAAAAGCGGTTGAAACAGATAGGTAGCCAATACACCCTTGGTTCGCTTGCTGATGCCGTACTAACTGCCACAGCGCCCACAATCTTCTCAGCAAGGACACGGCTGGCGAGGAGTGACGATAAAGAGGCGCATGCGGTGCAAGCCACGGATCTCAAGAATCGAGTACCAGCCCAGGAATCTTGTCAGCCATCAGAACAATTCTCGAATTTGGAGAGACGCAGAACCGCTTCTATGTAAGTGCATCCTCAGGATATAGCTCACTGTCGTCGACCGACTAACGATTTGTCTTTGCCATAGCGAAACCCGCGGTTCTGAGCCTACAGACGAATCAGCGGTACCCGGACAGTCCACAGCCAGGAGTATCTCCTTTACCGATAACGGCAAGGCTCTGCATGTCCCTTCCCCCCGCGAGCGCGAGAGAGGTACGGTTATCGCTATGCGCGTAAAGGTCCGTGAGTAACCCAGCTACAGGCCTGCCAATCCAGGATGTCGAGGATTCAGAGATCTCTGGTTCGTAATACTATATGTCTTTGGTAGTGGCAAGAAACTGACACGATTGACGTGCCACTTAGATAGCGACACAGAATCCGAAGTTTCCCAGCACAGATGGAGGGATTTTACCAGCACTACGACTGGGACACCATTGAGACGTCTGGCTTCGTCCCTGTTTGTGATCGGGAGACGGCCAAGGCAGGAGGATCCACGGATCAAGAGAGCTACTTCCTTTGCGAAGGATTTGACCCTTCCGGGCCTCTCCTCACAAGCATCAGTCGGTCGGAACTCTCAGTTCTATAACCTCACAGCTGAGGATAGAGAAGCTATTGGAGGGATTGAGTACCGTGCTCTAAAGGTCCTACTGAGGATCGTGATCGGTAAGGGCCAGACGGGAGCGGGTCACATCGAGAGGCGACCGCTAACGCCGCTGCTAGGGTATCTCATCGGGCTCCACCTACTGGGGGTCGTTGGTCTGCTTCCCTGGATCCTTCACGCGGACCGCAGGTACAGAGATTATCTGAACGAATGCGGGCAAGGAAGAGTTTGGTGGTATGTTTCGGATGAGTTACTTCGGCGGACCTTTATCGTGGAGTGCTGATAATGACAGGGCTTTCTATTCCGCTCAAACGATGGTTGACAACCTCGGCTTTACGCTTACCCCAGATTCAATGGTATCATTTCAGGATGCTACGTGGCCTATGCTGTTGATGAGCTTTCTAGCCTTTGCTGGAAATACTCTCTATCCCTGCTTTCTGCGTCTCGTCATTTGGACGATGAATAAATGCATCCCACGGGATTCTTCTCTCAAAGAGCCGCTGGATTACCTTCTCAAATACCCGCGACGCTGCTATGTATTGCTTTTCCCAAGCAAACCCACCTGGATTCTCTTCGGGGTCATCTTTTTCCTGAACGCTGTGGATGTGCTCTTGATTATCGCTCTCGACCTCAACAACCCGGCGGTCAATAATCTTGCGGGCGGACCAAGAATTTTAGCAGCCATATTCCAAGCGGCCTCCTCTCGACATACTGGAACGTCAACGTTCAATCTTGGAGATGTTAACCCGGCGGTCCAGTTCAGTCTACTGGTTATGATGTATATTGCAATTTTCCCGATCGCCCTCAGCATCCGCGCTTCCAACACCTATGAAGAAAGAACGCTTGGTGTGTTTCCGAGGGACTCTGACCTTGACGAACAAAATGGGACGAAATACCTTCTCTCACATGTGCGTAACCAGCTCAGTTTTGACCTCTGGTATATATTCCTCGGCATCTTTTGTATTTGCATCTCCGAATCCGAGCGGATCATGCGCGACACGGTAGGTCCACGCTTTCATTCACTTTTATGTTTGACGTATACTCATTAGAACCATCAGTCTTTTTCTGTGTTCGCCATATTCTTTGAGGTCGTCTCCGCATAGTAAGTCATCATGGCTTCGCCACAGTCAACACACAATAGGAGGGGCTGGAGATGCCGTGGATGTTCCCAACTGACATCTTACCAGTGGCAATGTCGGCCTTAGCCTTGGCTATCCCACCGTCAACACGTCTTTAAGCGGGCAGTTTAATGCCTTTAGTAAAGTCGTGATATGCGTCATGATGATTCGTGGCCGCCACCGCGGACTACCGTACCAACTTGACCGAGCTATCCTTCTTCCTAGCGAGCGACTCGTCGATGATGATAAATTCGATTTTCCGTCACCTCCGAGATTGTCGTCGAAGTCCAAGGCAGATAAGTCAGAGCTGACAATCAGGAGATACTATACACAATGATGTGGTTCGGTGATGGTGTTTGCCACAGGGTAGGGGCCTATTTTGAGGATATACGTTACCTGACACTTATGTTGAATACGCCATCAGTGTTCTCGCCACTTCAGCCACTCCCCCAAAAATCGCCATCCCTTTACTGGCTCTGCTTGCTGTAACCCAGTCGGTGTCTTGATGGACTTAAGGCAGGTAAGCTTGTCAGGTAGACAACTAAATATTGCTCAATGTTAAAACAACGGTGCTTCCGGTGCTTTTCAAATCCGGTGCTAGATGGCGCATCTTGCAGCACCCTCTAAACGTGGCTCCACATCTTTGGGCAGTTTTCGGACGATACCCAACTAGCGCGTAGACATAGTGAGGTATAGCTATTTGCATGCCTCACATATGCTAATCAAGATCCCATATGCCACATACAGGCATAGAGGAGGGTCATCTTCCCGGGCAGTGGAGGGAGAGTTTATGACTGGACTTGCCGATTTAAGGAGAAAGACCACATACGGTCGGATTCTATGAAAACTCAGTTCTTTGCGCACTCAAGGGTCCCAGTACCTGAAGCCATAACATGCTTTTGGGAATTTACTCGCATTCATTAAGCCTGACCATGCTTGACCGGAAACGGGTTGAGAGATCCCTGTTCGGAGTGCTACCTGCGACCATTGACAACGAACGTTCTTGGTAATGGCCAAGAGCCGCAATCCCGCCATGGTCTTGGCGCCAAGTCTCTGGTCCCATCGCTTCCAATAATGTCGGTAACTCCATGAGTCACTCCACAGAAGGGCCAAGGATTACGCCAATGGGCTATGGTTGAAAACTGGGACGGCCACAAGATCATCATATTATTAAAATACTGATTGGAGCTGTTCTCACTTGGTTATGCTCTGTACAAGGGTTGTCCTCATCCACATGCTACATCAAAACCTGGCAAAGGTTATTATATAACGGCTTAGACAGATTCTCATGTGATGTACGCACCCAAACCTCCACCTTCCCCCCATCTCCCAACTTCCTCTTCCTCAGTAGGTTATCCCCACGAATCAGCTTCGTTTAAGTGGAAGAAACCCTTAAAGACAACATCTGTAATATGCCACAACAATAAGAAGATTACGAATCTAGAACTTCGGGAGAGGGTTGTTCTTTTAGGTGCCCCACAACATTTACCCAAGCGGTGTCGGTTCTTGGCAGACCTAAATCGAGCCTTGGCATCATTGGTGATTGCGGGCGCTCCATCATTATTTTTGCTCCTTCCTGCCTTTTCAAGGAAACGAATAGCGCACGAACTTACGCACCTGCGTTCACTCAAATTATCCCTCTTTTTACCATTCCAAGTTTATCCTATCATCAACCAAATTATAATTGGTAATAAGATATCAAGATGCCACCGGGTTTTAGAAATTTTCTTCAATCACATTTTATTCAACTGCATGATTCTTTGACACGCATCCGCAGAAAATACAGTGAGGATCCAAATCGGACCTTCACTGATGATAATGCCCTTTCTCAGAGGCAAGAATCTTGTCAGGTATCGACGCCAATTAGAGAGACTAAGAGCCAAAAGACGTCAAAGAGGGGCAGATTTTTCGAGGAGAATGGGCAGCACTATCACTTTTTAACACCTCGAATCCGGAAACAACCGTCTTTGCACCAAAAGCTGAGATTCTCACTATTTATACGATGCAAAACAGGAAACAGCGTTAATAGGCGTGCAAGTCCATTGTACACTGAATGGGAACAATGGGTACAGAATATACTCGAAATGGACAATAGCATGGAAACCATCATCCAACGATATGGGGAGGTTGAGGCCACCTTAGGCTTTGGTGCCCATGGTATTGTTTTTTTATCTCATAAAATCATCCAAGTCCAACCAGATGTCGATAAATTTTACGCTCTAAAGCTCCTCCGTCGCGGATCATCGCAAACCGAGGCAGATTATCTGAGGCGTGCTCATTCCGAGTTCTCAATAGTCTCTCAACTCGACCACCGTAACATTGCCCGAATATTTGATCTCCTCCCTATGGGTGATAATGCTCTTTGTCAGTGTATGGAGTTCTATGATGGCGGGGATTTGTATTCACTGATACATACCTATGGTCCATCAGAAGAGGCGGAGGCCAACTGTTTCTTTAAACAGCTCATACAGGGGGTCCGCTATCTCCATGAAATGGGTGTTGCACACCGTGATCTGAAACCAGAAAACATCCTTCTCAGCAAACGCGGCTGTCTGAAAATTTCGGACTTTGGCAATGCCGAATGTTTTCGTCTTGGATGGGAAAACCAGGTGCACATGTCAACAAGGCGTTGCGGTTCAACACCTTATATATCCCCGGAGCAGTACCTTGGCGGAGAGTTTGACCCCAGATTAGTTGATATTTGGGCTGCCGCTCTTGTCTACGTTGCCATGAGAACAGTCCAAACTCTGTGGAATGTGGCTACCCACAATGACGAACGTTTTCGGGAGTATGTTGAACATTGCCAAAGTGGGCGACAGAGTACTATCAAAGGAATCCTCCATGTCAGGTTATCCATAATCTCATTTCCGTTTTTCCAGATGGCTAATTCAATCAGACAGGACCAAGGACAGCGAGTTATATTAGCGATGCTGGCCGTTAAGCCCACGCGTAGACCCGGAGCAGCTGAAGTTTTGAGAACCTCATGGGTTAGAGCGATTGAATGCTGTCAATGTGGAGGGTTTAGATGATATCACCTAGGCCACACAAATCCAGCGATCTGTGTCCGGCTGTTGTCTTGTTGGGCTTGCCATTTCCCGTACCCCCATCCACATTGCAGCAGGTGTAGGTCCCAAAATCACCCAGGGTTTAGTGCAAGGTCTACTTGTAGCACACCGGTATATTTTGTAAAATAGCATGCTAGAATAATAAAGGACCAAAATCTGCGCGAATGTGCGACCTGGTCAGCACATCTGCGTGTGCACATCTGTAGAGTGATCGATGGATATTACTCATAACTCATAGATTTGGCCCTGTTACTGCATGCAGCCTTCGGTTAGAAGTCTGTCCGATTTTCCGTAGATTATCCGCCAAGCGCCTTGGCGCTATACCCGCTTTTACATGAGCAGCCAATGATCACTTCCTGCATGACCCCGGCCATTCCTGGACAGCCATAGCTCTGAGTCAAGCGTCCAAGCGACTGTCCTTTGGATCCGAGTTGGCAAAGTGTCTGGAAAAGAATTGTACAGATGGGCTCCTTTTATTCGTTGAACATCATAACTAGAATATTATATCATATGAAAGCCTCTTATGCGCTGGGAACATCTACTGTTGTGATCTCGCTCAAATATATAAGGCCGTCATGGCAACGAAAGACCGGATATTGCTATACCGAGTAACTAATAATAGCATGTGAAGATTGTTCAAAGAGCCGTGGCGGAGTATCTGGGTCCGGATTAAATTTGATAGAATTGATTCGTATATGCTTTACTCAGCTAATCCTAATTCGGCAAAGGACTCTTGGCGCCAACCATAACTGGCTACTACTCCCTTCTAATGACGGGATTGCCTCGAGCCGTCCAAATCGGGTGGCGAAATTGAGATAGACGAAAACGAAGTCTGGGCATTTCACACCGACTCTCCACGCGAGCATTCGTAAGAAACTTAGCTTTGGATCCTTAACGCTCACCCTCCCCCGTGGCAGGTTCTGTTCATTGTGTCAGATAGATTGCTCTTTGAGGGTGCACAGACAACTTGAGTGCACCTCCGCGACAGAGACTTTTGCTCCTGGAAACAATCCTCCATGATGAAGGAGAAGCACAATATTCCCATCGACTTCGGCTCGGGCGGTAGCCCATTAAGCCAGCCTGCTCACACGCTTAGTTATGAAGTTGTGATCGAAGAGCTCGGAACTGGGCTGGACGAAGGTCTTTCCCCTAGCGAAGCTAGTCGCCGTCTCCAACAATATGGCCCCAACAAACTGGATGAAGGCGAGGGCGTGTCGGTGTTGAAGATTCTAGTGCGCCAGGTGGCTAACGCAATGATGCTAGTTAGGGGCCCACTCTCCTTTGATATGATCCTAGAGGTTTTGTTAGGAACGCTCTTTATCTGATAAGTTCTTTCTTGCAGGTCTTGATTCTGGCCATGGCGGTCAGTTTCGGTATACAATCGTGGATTGAGGGAGGAGTAATATGCGCTGTCATAGTCCTGAATATTGTTGTTGGTTTTTTCCAAGAGTATGCTGCCGAAAAGACTATGGAGTCGCTGCATTCACTGTCGTCGCCGACCGGAACTGTCTCAAGAGGCGGACAGACGTTCTCGGTGCCGTCGCAGGAGATCGTACCTGGTGATATGGTGGAACTGAGGACAGGAGATACAGTTCCGGCGGATATTCGGTGAGTCCCGAATTTCATACACTGCCCTTCCCCCAAAACAAACAAACAAAACAGTCCTTCGCTGAACAACGCAGCTTGGTGGAAACAGTCAACTTCGAGACCGATGAAGCTCTCCTGACCGGCGAGTCCCTTCCCGTCCAGAAACAATGCGATTCAACTTTCAAGGAAGACACTGGCCCTGGAGACCGTCTTAACATCGCTTATAGCTCAAGCACCGTCACTCGTGGTCGTGCTCGTGGCGTGGTTGTCAGCACAGGTATGTCCACGGAGATCGGTTCCATAGCCCTCGCTTTGCGGGCCAGCGACAGCAAATCTCGTCCCGTTAAGCGCGGCCCCGACGGTGAAACCAAGAAGCGTTGGTACGTCCAAGCGTGGACCCTCACCGGAACAGATGCTGTGGGCCGATTCCTCGGTATCAACATCGGGACTCCCCTACAAAGGAAGTTATCCAAGTTGGCCTGTTTGTTATTCGGAGTTGCTGTTGTTTTTGCTATTGTTTGTATGGCAGCGAACCTTTTCAGTAGCAACACTGAAGTTATCATGTATGCTGTCGCAACTGGCATCAGTATGATCCCGGCATGTCTAGTGGTTGTCCTTACTATCACAATGGCAGTGGGCACCAAGCGCATGGTCGAGCGGAACGTTATTGTTCGGAAATTAGACTCTTTAGAGGCGCTCGGTGCTGTCACGGACATTTGTTCGGATAAGACTGGTACGTTGACCCAGGGCAAAATGGTTGTCAAAAAGGCATGGATACCGTCTCGAGGAACATATTCTGTCGGCACATCCAACGAGCCTTTCAATCCTACTGTTGCGGATGTCACTTTCACCCGCTTATCGCCTTCACAGTTAGATGATACGAAGGAGACCACGCCCGCAAAGAATATAGAAGATCTGGTGCGGGGAAATCGTCAGCTTGAGGACTTCTTGGATGTTGCTTCCTTAGCCAACCTTTCACACGTGTACAGAACCGCAGAGGGCGAATGGCATGCGCGAGGTGAACCCACAGAGATTGCAATTCAAGTCTTTGCATCGAGGTTTAACTGGAACCGCGACCGTTGGACAAAGGGAGAAGGTGCTTCATGGCACCAAAAGGCTGAATTCCCGTTTGACTCGACCGTGAAGAAAATGTCCGTGGTTTATAACAAGGTTACCTCGCAGGAGGACCGCACCATGGTCTTGACAAAAGGCGCCGTCGAACGGATTGTCGAGTCATGTTCATCTGTGATTTGGGAGCAAGGCTCGTCTACCCCTGTCTCTATGACTGATGACTACCGCGACAAGATTCTACAAAATATGGAGGAACTCGCCAAGTTGGGGCTTCGGGTATTAGCTTTGGCTCACCGACCATACACCGAAAAAGATCGACCGCTCGAAGATTCTGATCTGGACCGTGAAAGCGTGGAAAAGGATCTCTGTTTTCTGGGTCTGATCGGCTTGTATGACCCTCCGCGTCCCGAAACAGCAGGTTCAATTGAGGCCTGTTATAGGGCAGGGGTGGTTGTTCACATGGTTACCGGCGATCACCCTGGAACTGCTAAAGCGATTGCGCAACAGGTGGGAATTCTGCCTGCCGATTTCAGCACTGTGGCAGCGGATGTCGCAGATGCCATGGTCATGACAGCCAGTCAGTTTGACAAACTCACTGAGGAACAAGTAGATGCGCTTCCAACTCTGCCTTTAGTTATTGCGCGTTGTGCCCCACAGACGAAAGTACGCATGATCGACGCCCTCCACCGCCGAGGTCGCTTTGCGGCTATGACTGGAGACGGGGTGAATGACTCTCCTTCGCTCAAGCATGCCGATGTGGGTATCGCTATGGGACAAGCAGGGTCAGATGTGGCTAAAGACGCTTCTGATATCATCCTTACCGACGATAACTTTGCCTCGATCCTCAATGCTATCGAAGAAGGCCGTCGTATCTTCGATAATATTCAGAAATTTGTGCTTCATCTATTGTCTGAGAACATTGCTCAGGCTTGTACCTTACTTATTGGGTTGGCTTTCAAAGACGCCGATGGTCAATCCGTCTTCCCTCTGTCACCAGTTGAAATCCTCTGGATTATCATGATTACATCGGGTATGCCCGATATGGGTCTTGGAATGGAGGTAGCTACCCCCGACATTATGGATCGTCCTCCCCAGAGTAAGCAAGGCATATTCACCTGGGAGGTAATCATCGATATTCTGGTATATGGGGTCTGGACTGCAGCACTCTGTCTGGCGGCATTTTCTATCCGCATGTGGGGATTCGGCGACGGTAATTTGGCCCGTGGCTGTAATAGAGAATGGTCAGAGGAGATCAAAGACTGCGAACTGGTCTTCCGAGCGCGGGCCACTACATTTGTGTGCTTAACATGGTTTGCGCTGTTCCTTGCTTGGGAAATGGTCAACATGCGCCGGTCGTTCTTCCGCATGCAGCCAAAATCCAAGAAGTACTTTACCCAGTGGATGTATGACGTCTGGCGCAACAAGTTCCTCTTCTGGTCCATCATGGCTGGATGGATCACAATGTTCCCAATCCTGTACATCCCCGTGCTGAACGATGTCGTCTTCAAACATAAGCCTATCACTTGGGAATGGGGCATCGTGGCTGTTGAGGCCGTTCTCTTCTTTATAGGTGTCGAGGCCTGGAAATGGGCTAAGCGAGTCTTCTTCCGTCACAGAGCCCGAAAGCATCTGTTGTTGGGTCCTTCGGAAGACGCCCTGGAACAACCCTAACGATTGCTTTCCCTGGTCCAACATTTAATAGGGCGGAGGGATAACCAATCAGATTTGATTTAACGCACACTCAACGTGAATACGCTCATTCACGGAGACATATGAATTATCGATTGTGAGAATTGGAGAAATATGTGGGGAATAAACCAGCAATGGAATATGGAGGGTTTGGCTTATGGATTTGCTCATTCGGGACCAGGCTGCCGGCGGGTCTGCAACACTTAACAAAGATGCAAGTGCGGTAGAACTACCATACCGATTCACAACGGTTTCAGAACCGGAATTTCCGACTTAGTGTTACAATATCTTACGCCTAAGGCCGAAATGAATACCAATCTAGTTTCCATGAGCTAAAGGTTTAGTACTTTGAGTAACCTGGTTTATTCCAAACATTGATTGGGGTATAGTGTATTGCTATTCTTCTTAGTATCCCTTATAGTTAGTAATCGCGTCTCAACGAAGTCCCGACGTTCTTGCTTTGACCTTGCGCCGGGTGTTTCCGCTATCTTGCAACATTTCTAGCGCTTCCTTCATCCCTACGTTCGTAGTATGTATCTAGTAGTGGCGGACCCGACCACTACTAACAGATTTCCTAAGTGGTGCTCAGAGGCTTCTTCTTTCTATCGGGCATACAAAGGGCTTATTCTTCTGGCTCGGGAAGTGGGCGATTTGTCTTAACGCTCAGTCGTCGGACATGGCTATTGATCTTGTCTCCGGCAGATGACTGACGTTTCTACCGACGTGCTAATAGTCTTATTTGCCGAGCCATTGCTTTGTATGGTTAGCGAACCGGGAGTGAAAAGCGTCCGAGAATAGTGATAGATTTGTTAAGGTTAAGATTAATATGGCGTAGATTACTGCTATGACGTCATTCGCCAGGCTCTTAAATGTCACGGTGACCTTTCCCTTGTGTATCGGTGGAATAGTATATATAGCTACACCACCGATGCGGGCCTTAAGCATTACTCGAAGGACTATCTCCACCGGAACGGCGAGAAACGAATTATAGGAGCGCGGACGCACTGGAACACTGAAGTGTAATACCGTGATATTAACGCTATTAATGACTGGGCTAGACAGTAAAAGGTTAACGCAGATAAATATTAGGGTCGTGTTGACGATTGATTGGGCGGCTATATATACTCCGTGTTAGATTATGGAGCTAGTAAAGGGTAATAAAGTTGACCCCGCACTCGATTGCTCTCGTGATAAGATTTTTATGCTTTAAATTATCTTAGTCTATTGTGAGTTAATAATTGGAGGAATGATTCTTAAATATTCAGTACTTATTACGGGTCCAAGCAAGGATTAAGTTAATTTGGTGGGCGATTGAGTATACAAGTATTTATTTGAGAAAATAGAGCTGGATTTGATACCCCGTTTGTTAGAAAGTACTGTTCTTATATATTTTCTTAGCCTGGTCTCGTCGTCGTCGTTCTTCTTCCGTAATTATTGCTCTTCTATCTGTGACTGTTCGGCTCGTTCTTATCGTTGTTACTCCTCTCCAAGGCGCCAGCGTAGATCCTGTACCTCTTGTAGGGACATTTTGGATGTCGTTATACGCTAGTAATTATCAAGTTATGTTGGTTTTAGGCAGGCCCAAATTATTTATCACTGTCGTGAAAGAAGATGGGTGAGAAGAGACTCTAAGGTGGTGTTGTTGCTTGACGCGTTATGCAGAGTTCTCGGTCCTTGGATTACCTAAGTGCCGTCCCAGCCATAACGTATCCGGTAAGCGAGCTGGCCACGTAGGCGAGCTGGCCACCTCTGTATTCCATATAAAATGGCACCTTTTTGTACTCTAATATCTCAACAACAAGTAGGCTGAGAGGTACAGAGTGAAATATATAGTCTATTAATATAGCCTAAATTAAGTATCTCAAGTTTTAGCCCACTGAACCAAGTAGATCTTTAGATAATATAAATAACAGCTGTATTTTTGGTATTTTATAATACTCTAGAATTAGAAGCTAAATATAAGACTATAAAGTCTAAAAAGAAGTATTTGTTATCTTGAAAGAATATATATCTTGACTAATTTACGCTATTACTCTAAACCTACTTATTGTTGAAATATTAGAGTACAAAAAGGTGCCATTTTATATGGAATACAGAGGTGGCCAGCTCGCCTACGTGGCCAGCTCGCTTACCGGATACGTTAACGTAATCGGACACCGAACCGCCGGCCGCCCACTGCCGCAATCATCAAAACGCTCCATTTTAATAATTTAATTAAAAATGAAGCGATTTCAACGCTCAAAAATGCAGAAAATGCAATAAAAATCAATCGTACTCTATTTCCTAATTAGGAAGGACATTTTAACCGATTATGACCTTCCTTATTGCAATTACTGCAGCGCGGTGGCCGGCGTTTTAAAGGTCCCTGAGTAGCCCAATTTCTTGCCTCTTCAGCAGCTTTATTCGCCATTTCTTGACCTTCTTGACCAGTCAAAGTGCCTCCTGCTTGAAGATATCGTCGTGAAGCCTTTTTCTTATCCTTTTTAGATTGCTCTGCTGCACGAAGTTGACGTATTTCTTGTTGGAGTAGGACCGCGTTCTGCATAGCCATTTCTGCACCTTTATAGACCTTTTCAAGCGCTTGATCTGCAATAAGCGATGATAATCCTGATTCTTGCAGCGCCTGGAGCTCTTCACGTTGATGATTTAGCTGATAGAGATTCACAGGCGTTTTGCCGAGATACATAGATTGGTTGGATGATGAAGTTGAAGGTGGAGTAGGTGTTGAAGATCATAGAGGCTTTAATTTAGAAAGCACTCTATTTGGATTGTATGGAACGAGGCCTGTAGCAGCGAAAGAGTTCTTTATATTGTCCGTAGAAAACGCCTCTTTGTATGCCTGTTTGAAATGACTAATAAAATCATTTTTATCGATGTGTTCTATTCCATTCTGTATAGCCTCGCTGATTTGCCGGCCATAGTATTTCTTAAGCGGTGAAAAACAGCCCACATCGAGCGGTTGTAATTTGTGTGAAGAATGCGGCGGCATGTATAAAGGAATGATATTTTTCTCTTTGCAGAATTGATCGAATTCAGGTGTTGAATGAGATCCGTGGCCGTCAAGTAGTAGAAGGTGATATTGACCGGCCGTCTTTAAAGCTGTAAAATTATCGAAAAATTGAAGCTACTCAAAGCCGAGTTTATCAGTTGTCCATTCATTTTCGCTTACACTGACTCGGTAGCTTTGCGGAATATCTTTAAACCATCTCTCTTGTTGCATTTTACCTGCAAAAATGATCTGTGGAGGTAAAACAGTGCCTGTAGTGTTGATTGTGATGATTACCGTGACCCATTCGCGATTATCTGGTTATACTGATCTTGCATTGCTTTCTCGCGATTCTGCACCACATACAACCTTCGCGGTGGCGGCTACTCCCATTTGAAAACCCGTTTCATCCATATTATAAGTATCTTGGTCCAGAATTCCATATTTTTGTATAGTATTTCGTACTAAATCGAACCAATGGTTTATAATCTTGGGGTCTTCGCATTTTGCACGTTGGTAATTATATCGTCTCGTATATTTCGTCTTTAATTCAGCTTCATGGCGAGAAATGAATCGGTTAACCCAGCGAGCGCTTATAAAGGCGTTATTTAGAGCGGAAGACTTCAATTTCGCGGTAAGGAGAATCTCTGTAAGATAGCGGACTTTTGCAATCGTAAGAGGATATCCACGAGAGTCTATATTAATAATCTTTCGCTTCAATACTAATTCATCATTATTAGAGAGCTTCTTGCAATTTGCCTCTATTTCACTTCGAGATTTAACTCCTCTTAACCGGCCTTTTAAGGTGCTTATCTTGACGTTAAAAGCGGTCGCGCAGGTCTGCTTAGAAGTGAAGAGGCCCTTTTTAAAAGCCTCAGTAGCGAGCTCTAGTCTTCTATCTCGAGATAGAGCCTCCATATTGATGAAAAGCTTCGTTTTTGATGAAATAATTAAAGTTGAATGTTTTGATGATAAGGAGCGGTGAGGGACCGGCGGTTCGGTGTCGCGGCGGTTCGGTGTCCGATTACGTTAGTTAACTTAGTTAACTAGTTAGTTAAGACGATCATCGCCTTGCTCGGCAGCGAAATTGCGGTATTGCGTATTCTGCAATATTGCAATATGAAGCTATAGAATAGCGCTTAAAATAAGCGATTCTAGCATTATAAATAGACCTCTTAGATAGCCGGAAAAGAGGTCTTCAACACCTTCAATCCGTTCGTTTGATATAGCCAATTCAATTGCTTCATTCGACCGTTTTAGTGATCCAATCTATCCGGATCCTTAGTCATTCTGCTTGCCAAGCCTTCGCCCTTCCACAATTCGTTATCGTCACCCTGGCAATTTCCCACGCAGAATTTCTGATGGATCTGCACTGTTCCTTCGAAAATGCGACATGTCATACATCATCTTCCTCGTCGACTCGGTGGCACTCGTCTCCTCCGTACGATACAGAGACGAACAGAGCGGCAGCCAGCTGGAACTGAGGCATTGGAAACAAACAAGATCCAGCAAACTCATAAAAACATTAGAACATCATCCACACTGTTCTCCGATGACGAGCCTCGAAGCGGCAGATCCATGGGCGATTAATGAGTCTGTATACGAGTATTGCAGCTACTTTGACCAGAAAAGGCTTTTGAAAAGGGGCTTAGTAATAACCCAAAGCGATGATTCTTCAGTCTCTAGTCACAATCTCGCTCGTTGAAAGGATCTCGTATGTGAATGGATTATCAATATTCATTATTGTATCAGGTATTTGACTCCAACTTAACCATCGTACGTCTTGGCCAAATTGTGACCGCATGCCTAGCCTTTTCTGTGACACCAGAATGAGTCGACATGGCAATATATTCCAGAAATATTCCCAGTCCCAATCGATTCATAATGTATGTGGTACAAAATGCTGCGATAGATAACTAGAAGACAAAGAAGAACAAGCAGAAGAAAAGCCCAGACGAGGACCTGGCTCTATTGATACGCCCTCAAGTATTCGCTGATTGCCATCAGCTTTCAGTTATGGAGCCCGGTATACCGGGACCACAAGTTGACTGACAGGCTAAAGGATTGTAACAGCCGAATGCTCACTTGATCAGTGATAGATGCCTTGTACTGCCCAGTGCAATCAACTCAACTGAGCGCGAAAGCATGCAGATGACTGAGAATCGAAGACACTCGCTGTCCCTCGCAATTTTGTCACATGTATATGGCGTCTAAGAAAATGATCAATAGGAAAATACCCACTGACTCAAACTCGCTGGGCAGCATCAGCTAGCCCCCGCTGTTCGGGTCTTCGGGTATCGACAGCAGGCCTCTCCACATAAACAAGGTTTCTCAAGATACTTCCAATAATGATCAGAATAGTCAACTGTAATTTCGCTATCCGCCTGGATTCCGCGAGAGACCACCAGAATCCGCTCCATTCCTTTCCAGTAGAATTTCTGAAATTGACTGTTTGGATGACAAGAATGATTGATAAAACGCGTAAAGTTCCCTGAGGGCAAAGATCAGACCATGCGGCTCCGAACTGGGCACGTCTGGACTAGCAAACTTACCAAGTTGGCCTTGGAAGATTTGGTAGCTCTTTTCTGGAGAACCACCCAACATAACATCAACACCTTCCACACCATCAGTTATCAACCCTACGAATTCTCCGACAGCTGTTCCCCGTGGGAATTCCTAGGATTGTCATTACATGTGCCGTCCAAAAATCATCGTAAAGTGCATCAGCAACCGTAAAGGTTTGATCACTATAGTGGAGGGGAAAGAAGCGAGCCCCAGGGATTCTAAAACTGACTTACCGATCGAGCTAATACACCGTTGTTCTTCGCAGTTTCAGTGCTGAAAATCTGGACCGCGGAGGGAACCTTAATACCGCCGAAGAGGTTTGGAAAACAACTGCAGCGGTTCTCACGAATATCGTCCGACTGACGCTGCTGGCACGTTGGGCAAGTAGTACTGTCTATTTGGGACATCTGTCGTGGATCCGTTTCGTCAAATACAGCCTTATCGATCACACTTTCATCCACAAATCGAAAGTCCATGTCGCATTGGAGGTGGTGATATGTGGACTTGAGTGGCACGGCGGGTGAATTTACAAATATAACCCGCTCGTGTGGATGCCCGTTGTACTGGAGACAGGATTTCTGACCGACCACCCCAAGCAGCTGCCGCCATTCTGGATGAAGAGTGTCAGCAGCCACTTCGAGGCCATGGCGCATTTGCCGTAACCTCTGC
>JAPDKQ010000147.1:0-41711 GCA_027569665.1 Aspergillus bridgeri | reverse complement strand
TTTGGGCAAGTGAGCTAGGGCTATAGACGCGTCACAGTCGGGTTTTGTAAAATTTTGTACAGGCCAAATACAATAAAACCTAGGGGGTCACCCTTGTGGCACGGGCCACAATTAAAGTCACGTGAAATCTAGGGGGTCATCCTTGGCATTTTTAGTGGTCAGCTCACCTGTAACCTCGGGAGGCTACGTCCCACTGTTCCAACACTTTGTGTTCAAGTGCGATGAGCATAAAATTGCGCAAATGACCCTAGTCAAGAGGGGTTGACCCTTTTTGGCTTAGTGGGAAAACTGCTACACTTTGGTGCCCCACTTTATCCAGCTGTTTTGTGGTAGGCAGATGAGTTCAGGGCAAAGTGGCGCGATCCGATCTTCCGACAAAGAGAAGCTGGTGATCAACGGAGGGTAGACAGTAGCGGATTTGATATGATGGCAGGTAGAAAATTATGACTACGCCCGTTAAATAATCTAGCGGCCCTCTCTTTTTCTTTTCCCTTCGCCAATTCACATGGTCTCGGAAATACGATCGCCTTGCTGTATGAGAGGATGACAGTAAATCCGGCCTTTTTATGACCCCCGTTTGGTAAAACTTCTTCGTGTTTGAAAGTCATATGATTCCATTCCCAAAATGAGCCATTTGGAGATGGTCAACTTCGAAGAATTGAGTTGAGTGTTTTCTTTACACGAACGTCTGGCAGGAAAGGTTTTACGCTCTCAATCCATTGCATATAAAGGGCGACTAACGGCTTCACACAAAGCAAAAAAAATTTCTCAGTACAAGCGCTAAGACTTCAATTTCGGACAGTCCTGCAAGGCATCATATAGCACAATGGAAATGAAGGACCCGAACAAGGAAATTGACATCGAATTCACGGATGATGAGCCCGAATCGGAATATGATGAGACCGAATCAGACAAGGATTTCATCATCACAGATTATCTGTCGGACATAGGAGACGACCGGACGTACGTGCCGACGGATGAGAATCTTTCTTCTTCGGAAGATGACAGCACCACGGTATGACTACGACCTGAAGGAGTAAGGGCATTGTGCTTACAAATAGGCAGGAAATTTTCGAATTCTATGGAGATGGAAGCTATGGAGATGAAAGCTCTGGAGATGATATCATAATTCTCGGCAAGCGTTATGTTATGCAAGGAGAAGAGGAGAAGACGCAGTTATTGATTAGAGGCTGGGTCGATGAAGGTGTTATTTCGGGTATTACCCGTACCGCTAACTTGAAATGAAGAATTCTTGGGCCAGAAACGAATATTAGATGCCTCATTATCGCATCTTTGGAGCCCAAAGAGGAAATGATCGATGCCGGATATTGCCTGCTTTAGGTCCACAGCTCTTGATGTACAGAATAGAGCACCCTAAGGTCAATGTTGGCTGGTTAATAGAGGTCATTTTATTTTAGTGTAGAATAGTATACATAAAGGGGGCTAGTGCCCGAGAAGCCTCAATAGGCCTTTCCAATGGTATTGATGCCTAGCAATTGGTTGCATGAAGTCCTCTAGTGGTTCTCGCCCATCACTAAGTAGTCAGTTAAGACTATGAAATGCAACAGAGGAATCAATCAATATCATTAACCCGATAAAGCCTATCTATTTTACAGTCCGCCAAATAAAGCAAAAACTTGTGCCAGAACGCCGTAACCCACACAAATACATATACAATCGCTTGTAGATGCATATATAACCCAAAATGCAGTAGATAATCAACAAGCATACAATTAAAGCATCCTCCACACGCCCACTGCGTCTACCGCTCCGTTCCATTTAGATGCTTGTCTCTTCGCGGAGAGGATTCCCACAGAGATATCCTGTATGCGTCACCGGAGGGGCGGGACCGCGCCCTTACCTCTTCGTTTCCATTCAATCATCGTCGTCGTCGTCCAGTTCGAGTCCCTCTAGTACGGTGCTTGGTTCCAAATCTGCCTCATCATCTTCGTCAAATGCGAACCGGAATTGCTGAAGCAGACCGGTTTGTTGTATAAATTCAGCGACATAACGTGAGCAATGTACATATAGGTCATGTATGGGCACTATAACATTAACCATTTGGTATCGTGGTACATGCATATTTCTCTTGCCATGAAACATTGTGACACATCTTCCCAAATACTTTAAGGCTTTGCCCTGAACTGATCACCTTAGTGTGCCAGAAAAACATCTAAACCTACTTTCTCACCCTCCTCTCATTTCAGGGGGGCCCAAAATAATGAGCGGGCACCGGTGATTACAAGCCATGCAGTGCAATTGTTGCCTCATAGGTGAAACATTGTATACGACCTTTGGCCTTTGAGTTCAACACGACAGGTTGGAGAGGGCAATTTGATATGCCCTGTGCCCCTTATCTTGGAGCAGCACAGCCATAGGCCTGTTGGTGATTGGCGACTGAGGTGAAAATTGGAACCTCCAGCAAACCGAGTTAGCTGGTATAAATGACTAGATAATTCTTTTGGTGCGACTGTCTCTCGCCGTCACTCCGTTTTTCTCTCGATACGCCTCCATCATCTTGCCCACACGGCGATTGCAATCATGCGGAGCCTGGATGTCCCGCAGATATACGGCACTGTTGTGGGCAGTATTATCATAATCCTGTGCCTGGTTAGGGCCTTCTCGTTGACTGCAAGATGGAGGCTTTGGGGACTCCTCATCAAGAGAGAATTGACGCTCAATTTCCTCGTCCGTCGGCATCGGTTTGTTGGTCCCTGGACCTGGGGCAGCGTCGTTGTTCACTTGTATTATATCGCGGCCAATGTGACTTTGATTCTTTTTGGAGACATGTCCTTGGCTAGCGCCCACCGGCGCGCAGGATCCATAGCCGTCGTGAATATGGCATTCCTATTCTCCTTCGCACATCTAAGCTTTATGGCAGACGCATTAGGAACCACCTTGGAGATGTGTCAGCGGATCCACAGAGCAGTTGGTTGGATGACTCTGGCTTTGCAATCCTTCCACATAAGCGTGGCGACCCTGAATACCAAGGCTGATATCTCAATCCAGCGCTCAAACGATTTCGCTGGTATCCTTGTATGTTTCAATCACGCCTGCAGTTGACATCGCTGATAGCAGATAGGGAGCGGCCTCTGTAGGAGCTCTTCTTATTCTATCACTCGCATTGGTTCGGAGATGGTCCTACGAAACCTTTCTCCGCACCCATCAGATTGTCGCCGCTGTTAACGTCTATGGAATTTTCCGGCATCTTCCCCATAACAGCCACTTTGCCAAAGTGTGTGTTTACATTGCACTTGGAGCATTGGCGCTCACGTCATCTGTTCAGCTGATGGTGTTTCTCTATCGAAATGGTCTTTTTGCGGCCAGGGGCTGCCCTAGAGCCATCGTTCATAGTTATGGAGGAGAAGTAGAGGACGACAGCAAAGAAATCAGGGATGGTGTCGTCAAGATGTGTATCACCCTTCCTCGCCCAATCAGAGTAGAGCCTGGGCAGTATATCAATCTATGGATGCCAACGGTTAGCCTATGTTCCTGGGCGCAGACGCATCCTTTCACCGTGGTTTCGTGGTCCCCAGATCCGCAGGGCACATTGGACCTGCTAGTGCAGCCGTCGGGGGGCTTCTCCGCCGATATTTTTCGCCGCCTGAAGCCTTTTCAGAAGCAGGAGACTTCGGTTGTCTTTATGTCGTTTTTCACGGGGCCTCATGGGATCAGCAGGAAGGTAAACGGCTACGAGAGTGTCGTTGTTGTGGCGAGCGGATTCGGAATCGCCGCGGTAGTGCCTTACATAAGACACATGATCCATGGCTACAACACTTGCACATCCCAAGTCCGTCGGATCCATCTGGTCTGGCAGGTGGAATCGCCTATGGGTGAGCTCTTTCCATCATTGCGCATATGAAGCTGACTAAATCCATAGGTATTGCCGTCGTCTCTGAAAACCTCTTAAATAGACTTTTGGATGATGACATTGTAGACAAGGGCTATGTTAGTTCAGCCCCCCAAAAACGAGAGCCAGCCGGGCCCTTCTGATCTGGAAATTACTTAGATTTTGAACATTTCCATCTACCAGCGAAACGGTCAACTTTTAGAGGCAAAGCTCCCTGTTGGTGATAAATCCAAGGTCTTCATGTACCAAGGTAGTCCAGATTATCAGCAGATGATTTCGCTCGAAACGTCGGGGGATCTGATAGAAAGACACTTAGATATTCCCGACAAGTGTGGAGACGCTCTCGTGATGGGTAAGCTGGTTTCGCCCGGAGAAACACATTCCCACTGACGACTTCAGTCTCCACAACGGATGACGTGCGCGATCAATTACGCGAGATTATCCGAGAACGCAATGACACACGCGTAAATCTGATGGAGCTTGAATATCAACCATCTAAAGCGTAAGACTACGTTCCGTTTCTTTGTGAGTAGGGAAGAGAGGAAGTTATCAGAGATCTAAGGGATTCTTCTCAATACCATGGTGCAGCATCTTGAATATGACAGGAGGAACTGGACGGATAATTTTATCGGAGAGTGCCCGCTCTTCATGTGGGTAAGTTGAATTTATACAGAGACACACGACTCCATGGGTCAACTCAGAACACGAGATTGACACATATTTACGAAGTGGATAGAGCGAACGACTTCGGTTTTCAATGTTGTTATAGCGCTTTATAGGATCTGAGCCCGTGGCAGTCTCTTAAATCCGTCACTTCAGCCCCTTTAACAAGTGTTGCATTCAGTCCTACAGCAAGAAAAATCTCAGTGCAATATAAATGGAACAATCTCGTAACTCGGTCTTGGAGGCTCACATCATGTCTAGAATATGGAGTTGATACAGTTTCTCGAGAGTTGTGGGTAATACATTTGGGATCAAAGCTGGCGCCCCGGCTTGATATATATTGCTTCCCAGGTACAGTACAAAGCCGTCAGACTGTGTCTATATTCTTATGTGGACAATTACCCAAACAATCTTCAGGAAAAACTAGATGCTGATGTCTTGATAATCGTTGACTCCTGTTAAGCTAAGAGACCATGGCCGCGGTAGGTAATGATACAGCTATGATACCTCATTCCTATCTTCGTTCCAAAAAGCAACTCCGAACGACGAATCTGTTATTTAAATATGACAATAGCTATATATAGTATAGAGAAGGTCGACAGTTAGTGTCTGAAAACATCTCTCTATACAAATGATACAAGGCATTATGATAAGAGAATTCCATGAAACTTAAGTACTGTAGTCAATGGAGCCCCAGAGAATAGCTGCATATGGTAATATAATGGCGTGACAATCAGATTATGGCCCTGCGAGTCCATGTAGGGGGGATCTGCAAAATACAAGTCTGGATATCTTTCGTGCCAGTCCCACCGACTGCTCCCTGCGCTAATAGAACTTTCGGAGGAAATGGCCGAAGATGCTCAGGTTGAAGATTGAAGACACAGGATGACACATCACGTAGTACAGTTCGAGTTCCGGCCACCCTTCCATATGAATATCGTTATATTGTCTGAAATTATAGACCAATCCCATCTTTGCAGCTAGTTTCAAGACTCCGTCGCGTCGGCCAATTAGATATTTAATAAATCTTCGGCGAGTGCACTTCCCACAAACAAGAAGTCGTGCAGTTAGAGTGCTATCTTTTCCTGGATAGGCCTCCAGGTACTGCTGACAGGCAATGCAAAACAAATGGACTTCCATCTTGCAATCCAATAATGCCTAGGCTAAAGGGGTTCAGTTAGCACGATGAATTAGTCCCACTTCATACCTACACCTACGTACCTGGTCACTTGAATATAATATTTTCAATTTTAGGTATGACTCTGTCTGCTCTTGGGTGGGTGCTCTAATTTGTGTATTTATTTAACAGTATGGGTTTGTATATATCGGCAAGGCTCCTGGTAATGGGGGCAGTTGACAGCTTCCCAGAGCCACTATTTATTATACAAGACCCCGGCCTTGTTTCGGGCACATCGAGAAACGTTGATTCCACCTCGAAATAAGACTTGGAATACAATAGATCATCATAATAAAGGTCCGGCGCTAGGTTTGAACCTAAGTGTAGTTCACTCGCTGTAAGACCACGTTATAGATGCGGAGACTAGAGCCAGCCGAACCAGGCTCACAAGTTCAGCAGTTGATGAACGCCTGGTGGTTATGAGGGAGTGCTAAAAGCGTAAGCACTAGACCGATTGGCGGATAACATTCTCCCTCACCTTTCTTAGGTCATCGATGCGTTTTGCCGATGTTGCACTCGACAGGAATCCAACAGCATCGGATCCTATGGGCCAACGAGTTGTGTCATCGACGCCAATGTTATGCTTGACGTACTTTTGCATGAGTTCAACCGTAAGGTATGCTACAGCGCTGATGGAACCTGATTGGGAATCTCCTGCCGTATACTCAACACATTCCAAGAGGGCCGCTGCCATGGTCAGAGTACTAGGCACACCGGTTGTATGGAACAGCTAGCAGTCTTTCCTAGAACTTACCGATCTTGACAAGGCCACCCTCATTGATAAGTATGTTAGAAGTGGTTAAAGCATCATGCTGTAAGCCAGTTACCAGTAGATATGAAACCCCGTTAAGAACCTTTCCACGTCAGCAAGACATTGAGCCTGCTTGGGATTAAACTTACTTGTCCAATAATGGATGCCAATTGAGTCTCGGTTGGATACGCTGGACATGCAACAAGATGATCCAGGTTTAACGGCATATCATCAACGAGAAAGTAACTTATGCCCTTGTCAACGTAGCATTCAGTACAGCTTAAAATGTTTTCATGTTTGGTTTGTCTGAAGCATCCTAGTAGCTTTTGCGCCTCTTGGGAACTAGTAGAACCCCGTATGGCCATCACGTTGGACGGCTTTTGACGATGAACGACGATAGAAACTTGGCCTGCCAAGTTGCAAGTAAACACACTTCGAAATACCTTCCATGGAGATCGGTTACGGATGATTGGTGACTCGACGACGCTGTCTCCAACCTCTACGATTCCAGGAAGCCTCAACTCCTTCGGTTTACCCTTGATGATCTTACCAGTAACATTTGATAGTTGATTTCTCCCTTCTGATGGAGAGCCATTTGGCACTGGTGGGCGGTTCGATGATTCATCAAGTACATTGTTTTTGAGCGGATCTCCGGCCTGGGCGCCCAATATGTTGATCCTTGTTGAACGCTTGTTTTCCATGATGGAAGCACAGCCGAAAGCCTCTGCTTGATAAGAATGACGCGAGGACGGGGTGTATCCGATGAACTATATACAGGAAGCGTATCCAGGTGTTCTGGAGACGTCAATTATACATGGGGTGACCTCATGTAAATAGGTCGACCTCAAAACAAGGTCACCTTAGGGTGGAATCGCCGCCGGAGCCCCAGGAGATCCTCCCCTAGCGCAATTTCATACAGGTATCGTTTTTGGTGCTTATTTGTGCACTTGGTGGAGGATGGAGTCAGCAATTTTCACCGATGCCGAATATCAAGTGACGGCAGAGAGGGCCCTCAAGTACCAAGGCACTGCGAAAATAAATATTGACGAAATCTCTTTGCATTCCTGCCTCACACAGGAGTATGACCCCAAAAACGTAGCCAGACTCTGCGGGGTATTCAGGAAGGATGGCTGCCGTCGCCTGGATCTTCGCAATCATGTCACGGGTATTGTCTCCAAGCAGAGCTTGAAGCGTGCACGCCAGGCCGCGAGTGTCTCGAAGCAAGACTTATTGAATAATCCACCGGACCGGTACCCTCACTTGCATTTTCAAGTTGGAGACGTCAAATGTTTGCACGGACAACATCGTCTTAAAGCAGCGAGCGACATTCTCCCCCTCAGCGAGCGATGGTGGACAGTTGATTTGTACCGTGATGGTCTGCCTCCTCCCAAATCTCTCCGACCGTGCTCGCTTAAAGTCCGTACCACATCCGCGTTCTCACTCTAACATTGACTTCTTGCAGACATCAGTGATGGCCTGCGGAATACTCTCCATGACGAATACGCGAACGAAAAGAAACCCAGCGATGGAGAGATCTACCGAAAGATTCGGCAATACCAACACGAGCACAACGCCCGCTTTCAGAAGCGGTGGTGGTCACGTCTATCAGAAAATAAATCCAAGCGCCTACGACAACTGACTTCTCCAGATTATGTGGACCTGTGTGCCGCCTTCGATGCTTTACTGCCCATTCCGGGATTATGGAACGGTATGAGCATCGGATCGCTCAACCGAGTACTGGCACTCAAATGTGATGAGGTTTGAGGTCAGGACCCTGTCACTCGCGAGATTACTGACTAGGGACAGGAACTCATACACTACCTCGCCCATGTTCGGAACTACTGGGCGGTTCTTGTCGATCATGATCCGACCCAGATGGCTAAGATTGATCTGCATACTGTGGAAGCGCTCCAGCTTCGTGCACCGACAGCATCTCAGGCGGACGCAAGAGCAGTCAAAGGATCCATAAAGAGTGGTGAGGTATTTGCCATGTTCACGGACGCCGAGCGCAAACGCATATGGAAAAGATTGCGAAGCAAAGAGGCCTGCGACTGCATAGTGCCTTCCTTGCATACTTTTTTTCGCGACGTATTGTACTTAGAGCTCTGTGCGAACGGTGTCAAAAGACTGGCTACCCTCAGCAAGAACCAACCCACCGTTCGCAGAGCCATGCGCCACACCTTCCGGCATACTCGAACGGACGAATATCCAATTCAAACATCCGAGGCCTCGTTTTGCCAGACAGCCGATAGGCAGGCCGACCAATTCGAACTGGGCTACCGGCAGGTCTGGCTATTTGCCATGCGCCATTACCCGGACATGCCAAAAGAGCCCACCACGCAGAACATCGTTGCCAAGAGCAACCGCGGAAAGGCCGATGAAGCTATCCTTCACGGAATGGCAGCGTTGGCACGGAAACTAGGTTTTGAATCTCCTCAGGTGAGGGAGCTTGTAGGTCGGTGTCCGGACCGGCAAATCGCGCGGGAAGCACTGCTTAAAGCTCGGAAACTGAGTTGCTATCAGTATGACAGCGTTGTACTCGAATCTCTCATCGACCGCATCGTTGAATGCTTTGCAGCTGCGCTTCCTGTGAGCGGTCCATCTTACAGCGACCTACCTGCTCACGCACCGCTCCTGCGAAACCGATGCGGGCCCCCTTCGGAACAGTCGCAGGCCCACGATCGGTCCTTGCTGTTCCTCGACCAAGTCCATTCAACGTTGAAACCCAGCGACACCAATGTATCTTCCTTTTTTGTGAGACAATCCGTTTATTTTGCATTTTTTGGAAAGCCTTCTACCACTCATGCCCATAGGGCAAATGCCCCGGCTGGAATACCTCCCGACGTTCCTGGTTCTCCGCTATTCGTTCCGCATAATAACACTGTGGATATCCATCAACCGGAGCCGGGCATCAGTGGGCGTCGTACAGCAACTAATACCCTTTCAGACATGAGTAGCCCACATCACAACACCGAGGAAGGAGCAGCGTTGGAACCGGAAGATGAAGACCCATTAGCAAACGCACGTTACTCTCCTCTGAGCGCTGCTACATCGGAGGGCCTCGCAGATCCAGAGATTTCCAATCCTGTCACCCCAGTATGCCTCCCTGCAGTGATGGGTAGCTGGCGTAAGCATGCCTGCCAGTCGGATGAGGATGAACCCGAGAGTGTTGGCAGCGCTGACCTACATGTACTGGATGAAGTGCTACCGGTGCCTCCTGACCTTCAGTCGCGACCCGCATCTTCGGAGCCTAAAATCACGATCACCTTTTGGGCGTATCAAAACGGCCAGTGGCTCGTACGGAATGAGGTGCCTGTTAACCCGTCCAATCCATCAAACGCAGTGGGATTAGCGAAGAATTATGCCATGGACCACAGTGTGACATTCTATACTAGGGAGCTGCGCACGGTCAGTGCTACTAAATGCGTTCCAGCGGCACTAGAGGATGGAACCAACACGATCTTCATGAGCTTCGGAGGCCGGCCCTTAACAGAGCCCCCCATCTCAGGAGTGAAAAGGTCGCTCGAGGAAGCTGGAATCGAGAGTTCTTAGGTCATCATAGGTCTTCAGTGGGTAGTCATTCCACCAAAATGGCCCTCGGATCATTACGGTCACCAGTTGGCGACCTTGCAACCCGTCAGGTCCTAGGACCAGGGTTTTCAGACCTACCTGGTCCGAGGCACCCTGATTTCGGCCCTGAGCCTCATGGACCAGGTACAGCGCCCGTGTCCATAAGCCATCGATCCAATGCGCAGGGTTGTACACTCGAGGTCCTAACACCTATGCAGGCAGAATACCCGAGCCTGGTGGCCGCCAGGGAGGTGGGTCACCAGCCCACCGCCCATACCTGGCTTGCGACCAGTGAAGTCTTCAGCCTACAATCTTTCCAACATGCAGGTCCCAAGCCTAGAGAAATTAATTTAAGGTAGCCATATATTCTGATACATCAAATACAAAGCGTCAGACCTTGCTGATCCCGTTCTTCTCGAAATTTTCCTGAGGTGGCTTTTTTTTGAATCCGCTATAAGCTACATACGGGCCATCTGCCTAGCCATGCTGCCATGCATGATCCTATTTCACCAGGCATCATTTGGCCCTCATACGCACTCAGTGATAAGGAACTAGCTACATACTCTAGCCGCATTTTCCACATTATCTTGGCACACAACTTGACTACGCTCAGACCGAATTGCATATGGTAACTTAATTTTTGCACCGTAGATATAGAGCTATTACAACAACGCGAACGTCAAGTAACTCATGGTCTGTCTTATCATTTGCTAGGTTTTTCTTGCCATTTCCACACCATTGAGGCCCATCTGCAGTTGTCACGTGATGCCTCTTTCTGATCTTGTGGCAGAAATGGTCTTGGCAAAGAGCTGATTAATACGCCGAGTTTATATGATCATCTGCAACGATTGAAGGTCTTAATTCATTCTAGTCTACTGCAAAAAGAAGCCGATATTTATGCAATTTCAGGGGCTTCAGATATGCAATAAAAGGGCTTGATCATACGATTCAAGCTCCTTAATCGTACGATCAATATTGATCGATTGCTTAATCGGTTGAGCAAGGTGATGAAGTAATTGCTTAGTCAGTTCCGCAGCCACAGATCTGCATCCAGTGCTTCCGTGATTTTCAGACCCATGTGGCTGAGATCTGTGCTAGCGGGAAGGCGCCCTGTGAAAATTAGATCTGCCGCAGGGCGGTCGTAGCTTTTGAGAGCGGCTACCAATTTGGGATGTTTCTCAACCATGTGCTTAATTAAGGCGTCAATATCCTCTTCGGAATATTTTCCATCCATCCTGAGATGATTAGCAGTAGGGTTGTACAATTGTGGGGAGCAACAGCGAACATGATGTTTAACAGGGACCGTCCGTCAATCGACAGGTATCCTTTGACTCTTCCAGAAACCGACTGCCTCGCCTTCTGCACCATGGCCCCAAAAGTTAGGTAAAAAATATCTTCTGAAGTGAATTTCTGGCATTCTGGCATTCTGGCATTCTGGGACCTTCAAAGTTTTGGGCAGACATTGGATGAGTGTATTGCTCTGCTGACAAAGAGAGGGATGGGACGTGCGCGTTCTCTTGATTTTGCCGGCGTAAAAGATAATATAATCTCTGCCCCTACTTTTAAACCTTGTACGCCGCTCTGCATGTCCTAATATTAACCCCCAGCATTCCACGCTATCTTCTGACTGTCTCACGGCGGATCAGATCATTTCAGTTGACATCATCGTGGACTATGCGACTAGTTGCATGAGAGTGATCAAAGCGTTCGTAGGGTGTGGGGCGCCTGTTGAAATGAGAGGCAACCGGCTGAAAACAAAGATCAAAAAAATCAACGGCCAGACAAGTCTTGTGCGTTCAACCGCTTTGAATGTGGCGCCCCACCCATTCGCCTCCAGGACCCGCTTCAATAGTCTTTGTCGGCGAAGTAGGAACAATTGGAAGATAGCAAGAAGTAGTTCAACAGGGCTCAACAGGTCAATTGTCCCCACGCGAAGGGTTTTTAATTTTATCTCATTTTTGTTTAGAGGTAGCTCCAAACAGGTCTGATATTTTCTTGCATCACGTATTGTTTGGAGATAATGTTCAACACTAAGGGGCATGTCAAACATCTTGCAAATTTCCCGGTCCCATATTCACTCGCTTGACTTAGTTGCACTTCGCCGCCTGAATATCGAGTACCTGTGGGCCAGGCCCTTTATAAAGCGAGCACTACTTCTTTTGGAGATAGGACCTACCCCAAACCAACACCTCTGTCAATACACATGTCATATAACGCTAGCCAGTCCTTTTAAACTGAAGATACACAATGTCCGATGGACTCTCCCTTCCACCAGTTCCTGTCAGGCATTCGGATTTCATACAATACATCAAATCCTCCCCCGGCACGTCAATCTCCGACCTGCTGAAACCTTACAATGAATATGATTCAATCGCTCGGAGGATCTTCGCCCAGGCCCGTGACCTGATTTCTGAATTAGATGGGCTGTTCAATCTCGTTCCTCTTTTCACCGCCGAAGGATATGCTGACTTGGAAGTTCGTGCCCGTGACCCTACGGCCGAGCCATCAGGTGTCAAATCCAAATACCTCCTACCATTAAGTAATCAAGACAGAAGACCTTCTGGCACCCGTGCTGTGGTATCTACCATCCATGAGTTCAAGACCAATTTTGACGTCTTCTGCGAGGGGTCCCTGCGTGGATTAGACTGGAACAATGTCATTGTCGCTGGGAGTGCGGTTACCAGCACTGTCCTCCCGGTGCCGGCCAAGTATGCCCAGTCGAGGGGAGGCCTGCGTCGGTTCTTCCATGAAGACTATGTTCCGACGTCTGACGTAGATCTCTTCCTCTATGGATTGTCCGAACAGCAGGCCATCGAAAAGATAAGAGAAATCGAGAAAAGCGTTCGGAATTCAACTGCGAGCGAGATCTTGACCGTCCGCACCAAAAACGCCGTAACGATTGTCTCCGAATACCCAACACGCCACGTCCAAATTATTTTGCGCCTCTACAGCTCCATTTCAGAAGTACTGACTGGCTTCGACGTGGACTGTGCATGTGCGGCGTACGATGGGCGCCAGGTTTATCTGGCTCCCCGAGCGGTTGGAGCTTACATCACGCAGTGCAACCGTGTGGATCTAACCCGACGGTCACCCTCCTATGAAAACCGCCTGTTTAAATATTCGCGGCGAGGATTTGAAGTTTTCTGGCCTGATTTGGATCGCGCACGGGTGAACCCGGTGAGAAACATTCATGTAGACGCGTCGTTCCTTACTGATGTCAGCCCCAGGCCATCTTCGACGCCTTCTTCCCATGCGTCACCGGGCTGGCGCGCCTCCTGGTGCTCGAAAGGTTCCCAAAGGGCCCGGATCATAATGAGTACGTGAGGACAAGGGAACTGGAACGGAGACTGCCATGTGACATTTGGAGCAGACCCCCAAGGGATTGGATGGTGAAGGCGGAGGATCCAGAAGTGGTCGATGACTCGAACTACCAGACCACCGTCTGTATACCTCTCTTCATGAACCAAGATTGTTACTCATCTGAATCCAGTCCATCCCATACGGTAAAAATTATAACGCCCAAAAAATCCGAAAGTTGCTTCATGATCGAGACCTGTTCCTCAATACCCAAGGAGAATGGAATCCCGATCGTGTAGTGGATCTGCATCGTCACCCTGCCTTCTTCGGTGATTTAGAGGATATTTTCCACGACTGTTGCCGGGCGTGTCCAGAGCCTGCTACGTTGCAGGAAAAAGAGCTTGCTGTAGCCGAAAGTAAGCACTATGTGTCCGGGAATATCGGCTTCCTGCAAGATAATCCCGGCCGACAGGAGATTGGAAGCTTCCATCCCATAGTGGCGGAGGATTGGACAGGTCGGTTTTGTGTCATGATTCAGCAGAGTTTGGAGCTCACTGTTTTCAGGGATGGCATATGTTGGGAAAATACAGTCTTTGTGCGAGGCTATTGTTGCTCGGAATCCCAAGGCAGTGCAAATCTGGCTTGCGCAAGAATCTGGCATCAATGATCGCGATCACTTTGGGCGCACTCCACTGCACTTGGCGGTCATGGCGTCAACACCAGAGATAGTCAAACTTCTGGTGGAAAACGGGTCTCTCTTGACAGCAACTCTCACTGGTGGTCGCAATGCGCTGCATCTTGCAGCATCAAGGGGTGATTCGACCATCATACGCATATTGCTAAGCAAAAGTCGGCAGAATATGGAGCTCAGAAGTAGCCTCAAGGGTGAAGCGCGCAGTTACCCAGTTACCACGCACCGGAAGCTCCAGGCTCCAGGCACTAACCTCTCACCCAGCACTGATACAGCTTATGACGTTTACGACATCGATGCTCTTACACCCAATGAATTTTCTCCTCTGCACCTGGCCGTCTTGCTATGCCACGAGGATGCCGTGGAGGAGCTGGTCGCCGGGTTTGGAGCAAATATTGGTCTCCCAGTCCGGGCTTCGGTGGGGTGGAGTTACGCCCCTATCTGGCCTCTCGTGCTGGCCCTCACTTTACCCGCAGGGAAGGCAAAGAGTATGACAATAAAACTCCTCAGCCTGGGGGCAACATTGAGGCAGACTGACAAGGCCGGTCGCACCCCGCTATACTATCTCGCCAATTCAATACATCACGATATTCTGGGGGTATACTTGAGGCACGACCGCGAATGGACGAAGCGCAGCATCAACTTTCAATTCGCATGCTATAATAGTTACTACGTTGGGGTCACGGCACTCAACAGCGCGATCATAAATAAAAATCCAATCATGGCTGGCCAGCTTCTTGAAGCAGGGGCCCATCCGACGGTCACGTTCAAAACCGCCTTGAGAGCTCACCGACACGATGCAGTTTCCCGTTGGGTAAATCAAACGCCCGAAGGCTTCTACATGGAATTTGTGCAGCCAATAGTGTGCGCCGTGGAACATGACTTACCATCCGTAGCTATCGAACTGCTTTTCCGTGGTGCCGACCCGAATGCACTCACCCCGGCCGGCTATTCTGCGATCAAGCATGCGAAAAATAATCATTTGGCTGGCTCATCCATACTCGACTTGGTTCGCCGAAAGATTGTTAATTGTCGTTCATGTGAGGACGAAAGAGCAGCGGAAGCGGGTATTAGACACCTCTTGCGTGATTATGAACGTCTCGAGGAAGAGCTACTCTACCTGGAGGCCAAACCTTTTCAGCAGCTGTACCCCAATATCCAAACTTCGCCAACTCACGCATCCATTGCTCATGATGGTCCGCCTATTTCTCAAGATACGTCGGAGTACCGAAACAATGCGCTGAGCCAGAAGAGAAAATATAATGCCCTAGATAGCCCCGGTGATTCGCAGATGAAGTACAACGCCAAGTTATTGTAAGACCCCATCTTCATCCAATGACATGTGCACTGATCATTCCAGGTTGTACGCCGCAAGGGTCGGTCACCGAGAAACAATTAAAAAGATCGCCCTTGCAGAAGGAGGGAGTGGGCCTTGTCTGCTGACTAGCGTCAGCGATCAAAGCGGAAATTCGGCGTTCGCGCTAGCAGTATTACGTGGCCATCTTGATGTTGCTAGGTTCATTTTCTCACTTTTGATCGAAAGGTATAACGAGGACAGCCGTGATGACACGACTCAGCAGCGGAATCATGGACACAGCCCGTGGATGAATGAGACCAGCATTGGTTCAAGCAACACCGGAGGCCCTGATGGTGACTCGGTCTCCTTTGACAGACCCCAGGTTATGAAGCGGGGCATGGGGAGTAAAAGCGACCCACGCCTCCAGCTGGAAGGCCATTGCTGTCCCGAGGCGGCACTGGTAAATTCGACGGCACTTAATAGCCGGCGATGCACTCTCTTCGACCATGCAGTTTTCAACAACGATGTCCCCCTTCTGTCATTTTTGATACAATTAGGGCGGGATATGGTGGCTAAGCAAAATGGATCTGACCTCACCTACCATGTCCCGGACGGCGTTCTCCTCCAGGTCATACGGCTTGGTCGGCAGCACTGCCTGGAGGAGATCGTCAAGTGTGCTGGTGCTGGCCTCATAGAGCACTTGCAATCCCCTACTGTGGATAAAGAAGCTGGATCCGAAAAGAGACGTTATGAGGGTCTTTTCGGAAGCAGAATACAGCATACAGAATCTACCATGACTCTCCCAGCCAGTCTGTCACCTCCACTCTTGCTGGCTGCAAGGCAGGGTAAGCTGGAAGCCGCCCAGTGGTTTCTAGGCTCTGCTCCTAGGCGCCTCTACACTGAATTCGTCATGTCTAACGGCCATGTTAAAAGTCTCCAAGGGCTGATCAATAGCCATGAGGGACCGGGAAATTTACTTGGGGATTGGCTGAGCTCAAAAAGTAAGTTTCTCGCCCGGGCTTTTCTTCCTTGTTTTACTTACCCAGTTGCCTCCTACACTCACTCCACCTCAAATCCTATCTCAGCCATTCTCATTGTCCCCATTTCATCCATTGGTGGGTTTGCAGTATCCTAATTCACCATTGATCAGATGAATTGGTACTCCATTGCGCTGTCCTGTCACGGGCCACGGATGAATCGGAGAGGCTTATTCAATATCTTATACGAGAAATGCCGCATTGTCTAGAGACCAGGTCCTCTGACGGCTACACTGCCCTGGCAGTCGCCTTCCGGTGCCATCAGCTAGAATTCGCTCGACTACTTATCGAGGCAGGCGCCGACCAACGAGTCCGTGACAGGAAAGGAAGAAATCTAGTTCACCTGCTGTTCGCTAAGCTGAATTGCCCCTCCCATGACGAATTAAGGAGGATCCAGAGCCTACTTGATCTCATTAACCCACTATTAGTCTCGTCATTACTGACACAACGCTCCTCATCGCAGCTAGGTTTGCTGACCCCGTTAGCATATCTGATGTCAGAAGGACTTCAGATAGATGGACAGACAGAGAGCAACCTCTCTGTTCTCAAGATAGGACTCTGTTTAGCCGAAAACACAAACCAACAGCACCTCGAAGTCTTTGATGGTGTTGGGGATACGCCTCTCCACCGCGCTGTGAAAGGTCGGTGGGACAAAGTGTTGGCGATGTTTATCTCCTATCGCTACGATCTTCTGGTTTGGGAAAATGCAATCGGGGCCACGCCTATCGATCTTGCGAGGGATCTATGTGCTCTTGCCATACCGTCGGCAGTTGGTAATATGCGTTCTGGGATTGGTCAGAATGCGCAAAAAATCTTTGAGATGTGCCAAGAAGGTTATGCACAGTCGAAGGAATTCAAGAGAAAGCTGTTTACACCGGCTGCTCTCGATATGGTAGTGGCCGCATTTGCCAAGAAGAAAAAGAGTTTGACGTGTGAAACTGATGAGGTCGGAAGGTGGATTGAAGATCGAACGAAGGTGACTATAATTTGAGCTCTATCGGCGGAAGGGGGCTTATGTTTTGTTGATCTACTCTCAGAGTACGTATTGTGGATAGAATTAGGGGACCGGGATGCGAACTAGTGATAAGGGTTTTTATACTTCTTATAGGTCTAATTTGTGCGCCATACTGTAAATATACCTTCTGCCAATCAGAATTACCACATCACCAGAGTTACTGTAATTCAGCCGTCGTTGTTATCGGGATATCGGAAGTTATCGGTATCGCAACTAGGATGATCCCTGTATCCTTTATGATAAGGAAGATAACAATCATATCCAGGAGGATTTGGATGGGAATAATTATACAGAGGGAGCAGATAGTTTAAGAATTCAGACCCTCATTCATTCGTTTTATAACCATTGGGTGTGTATGAGAAACACTGATATATGTTTGATACCTTCACTTGGTTGGACGGCAGAATCAGGTAACACCCCCTGGGATCATAACAATACGCAAGGCCAATCTGAATCTTAATGGAATTCTGTTGGTCCAAAGTCGAAACCCCTCAGGACAGGAATCTCTTCCCTTCACTGACGATAACTCGGAAATTGCTGCGAACGCCCTGGGGGCACGTGTAGCGTTTCATTCTCGTGCATATCTTCGCCTTTGATGAGGCAGCTATAGTATGATCCGTGCGGTGGATAATACTTGAACCCCAGAAATTGTTCAATCAAAGCAGAGAGTTGATCCCTCCGGCCGTTCAGAACCATCTCGTCAACCCGGCGACCAATTGAAGCATGCGCTCAAGGGCTTAGAGTTCAGCGAGTGGTCAGCATCGTTGGATTGCTTGAGCGTTAAGGAAGCGTTGAACAACGATGGCGACGTTGAAAAGTCGCTCTTGCTGCACAGCCTGTCGTAATTGAAACTTAGTGGATAAAGCCTGGTGGGGAACGGAATGCTGATTCTGGCCAATCCCTTTTCGTCGCCACCCTCCATCAAGCTAGCAGCGTTGCACTCGTTAAATGTAGTGCTCCTTCGGGTGCTCCTTCGGGTGCTCCTTCGGGTGGTCCTTCGGGTGCTCCTGCGAGTCCTAAGGCCCTTTCACGATTCTCCTCGCCTGCCCGCTCGCACACTTTGGTTGAACCACTATTGAACGAACATTAATCGGACCGATTTTGTCCACCAACACAAAATATTGAATATTTTTTCAAGGGCTTAATACGAGCGTTGAACATGGGATACTACGAAATCAATCTTGCTTCTGCGAAATACTTTTTTTTTATTCGACAATACCACTATGTACACAATCCTGGGTCTCACTATTCCAGGATTCATTCAGTCCTAGGACTTCTTTGACTAGGAAATCTGGTGTCCTAGGAAAACAGGGCTCCTAGGTTTCTCCCTCTCGGGATTGATCAAGTCCGGAGAATTGTATTTTCCTAGAATATTCTGATCCAGGAATTCTATGATCCCAGGAGTGATTTTCCCAGGATTGGTCAGTCTCAGGAAGCATTTAGCGCCGTGTTATAATACGCGACAGCTCGATCCTTCAATTCAACGGAGGAAGCTTCAGGGCCATTTCCCATAGAAGCCTCCCAAAGGAAAAAAATGGTTTCCCCGTTGATTGCCAAAGTTACAAATGTGTCCGCAGTTATATTCCCAACTTTAGTTTTCTCTGCATTAAGGCAGTAGAGAACGCCACGCCGCGTTAGCTCTTTCCCTTTCTGGAACGATTCTCCCTGCTTCACAGTATGACACTCTGATTCCCATTCACCCTCTTGTTGTATCTTGAACACACGGATATGCTTTGTCCCCCCTCGTCGGACAACATTAACACCCTCTCTCGGACCCTCTAGTTCTTGGAGTTTCCGCTTGTGATGTCTGTTCGTGGCTTGTATCTCTATGACTCTCTCTGCCGCTTTGTGGGCGGCTTGAGCTCTGAGATATGCTTTATCGAATAGCTGTGCTCCAACTTCGAAATTACTCTCTGTTCCCTCACAAGTTGAGAGGTGGAATGTTGCTTCTTCGTAATCTTCGGATGCTAATTTGTGAGCGACTTCGGCTAAGCTCCATTCATTCAGCGACGGATCTCGATTTGTGAGCTTGAATTTCCTGTCAGCGACTTCCCATTCGTTTTCCGCTCTGCGTTGATTTCTGCTCGCTGCTTCCATCCACCAAGCAATTTTAGCCTCCATATTTATCTCATTAGCCTTGGCCATATTGCTGCGTAAACCTTGCATGTCTTGGCCCATCTCCTGAATAGTGTTGATGACGTGCTGCGGTAATTCTTGAAGCCAGGTTGTATGGCCAAAACGGGCACAAATTTCCTCGGCGGCTGACCATGCCGCCTCGGCAATCTTTCCTGTGCGGTCAATGGATTCGGTCATTTGGTGGCACTTTGCGACACAATTGCTGTGTTTTTCCTTCTCTTCTGCCCTGGCCGCGTTCTTGGCAGTGTCTCTCCCGCTGACTAGAGAGTCACATGTAGCGATGGAGTTTGCCTTCACATCCTTCACTATCTGGCCAAAAAGTACAATGGAGGCCACCATCACCTGCGAGCAAGCTTTTATCGCCCCCTCGGCTGAGGTTTCATCAGGAGACAACCCTAACGCATGCAGAGCTTGGCCCGTACCATCTGCCTCGTTTGCCCAGCCTCTAATGGAAGAAATAGTGCCCTCCACCGTATGGAAGTCAGACACGCGCCATGCGTTAGCATACTTTATCTCTTCCTTCTTTATCTCGGTTGCCAAGCTTTTCGCACTGCTTATAAATCCTTGACATGCAACGTTGTTTGTCTGCATAGGAACGCCTTGCAACACTTCGGGGGACATGTTAGTAGAATTCGCCGTAGAAGCCTCGAGCCTCGAGCCATCGGCGAAAGGGCTAATCTCACTACCACCTGTGGGTTCGGATACGTTGTCGAGAATGCGGTGCATGTCTTTGACTATCATTTCTGCCCCATTCTTTTTTTGGACAGCACTAGTGATGAGGTTCTTGATTTGAGAGCAGACCTGTTGGCCTTGATCAGTTGCCCAACCGCCGAGTTTGCACGTCTCCACCTTCGACTGCTGGTCATTCGCGCACTTTATCGACGTCTTCAAGGAGGCAAAGTAGCCAACAATTTCCTTCATTGCCAGCTCTGCATCTTTGATAGCATCGCCACATTGCTGCCTCTGCCCATGTTTGGCAAATTCCTGAGCATCTTTCTGTATTTGCTGGATCCGAGTCGCCTTCTCTTTGATGGTCGCCTCCAAACTACTTGCAATGGACGCATATAATCCAAACGCGATGCTAGTGGTCTGCGCAACGTCCTTTTTTGTCGTATCGACTGTCACGAGGAACTCATGCGGCACAAAGAGAGAGTTATTTGGAATACACATCGCAAAGTTATCGGCACTTTGGTATATCCAACCAGTCATCTTTCCTGTATTCACAACATCAGCTGCAGCAGACTTCACGAGCGTCTTCTTGTTCGCCGTGTTAACCTTTCTAGCCATTCGCTGCACCCTTGAAAATTGCAGCTTCATGTTCTTCAGGTACGGCTCCACGCTCTCACCTAATTTTTGGCACAGGGCATTTTGTAGCTCGGAAACTGCTCGATTGATGTTGATCCGGCTTTCACCCACCTCTTTAACCTGTACTTCGATAGAGCTGCAGGCATCATTTGAGATATTCCCCTTCTGGGCTACTGTCTGCACCGCCTCCGCAAGACTGACACAATCCTTTGTATCGACTTCCGCGTTCTTTGCCATTTCAACTGCCTCCTGTAGACCTTGAATGTTCTCATATTGTACTCCATTCATCACCTGCTTCGAGGCCTTCTGTACCTTCAAATTGAGACCGCTTGCTAGCATGAGTAGCTTATCTGTCAAGTCATGAGAGTAGCCTTCCAAGATCGTATTGGATTGTTGTAGCTCTTGGAGACGTTCTTTCACGTGGTCTTCCAGCTTTCCCCCCTCTTTACATGCGGCAGTCAAGGCATCCAAGTCCACTGGCCGTTCCAGTCGCGACAAAAGTGTCTTGGCCTGTCCTTCATCGTCAATGCAAGCAGCTTGTCTCTGCCGAATCCAATTATCCGCAGAGTCCCAGCTTCCTATCTTCTCAGGGACATGGAAAATATCCTCCCTGGCCTCATGGTCGAGGAAGCTGCTAAAAGATTGCTCCGAATTGAGCATATCAAGCATAGAAGTGTGGAGGCTTCGGAGATTAGCAAGCTTCGAAGCTATGTCCTCACAGGATCGAGTGGTGGAATTTGTAGCGCCCACCAACTCTCTTCCATGCGACAACGCTACAGGGCCATACTTATCCATGATACCGCGATTAGTGTCATTGATAGTAAGTTTCCATTTAACAAAAGTCTTGTGAGACTCGTGGCGAACATGTTTCAGCCTCGTGGTCCAATGCATCACCTTGTCGCGTTCCATCATGGGGTTCGTTTCAGCTTTTAGATCCAATGTTTCCTTCATTGTTTGCCGCAGATCAGCGAGCAATCCATTAACGCAGCTTGAAGCTTGACCGAGAGCACTGAGCCTCGAGGAATGCTCCCCATCACAGTCACCAAATGTCTCATAAAGGAAATTCTCCCCCGTGCGAAGTTGGCCTACCCTTTTAGAATATAAGAGAGAGGCGTTGATCAGACCATCGATGCACACGGTGTGCGGAAGGAGCTGCAAATTACCCAATTCACACCATAACCCTCGAAAGGTCTGCTCTAGAAGGCTCCAACGTCGTAATCCGGCTTGCCTTTCATGACAGGCTTCATTGCACACATTTTCAGCGTCCTGAAGGGCGTTCGAGGTATTCTCTGTTTCGGTGGACCCCTGCTCCCAGAGACGTATGCGTTTCACTTGTTCTTGAACTTTCCTGTCTGTGTTGATGACATGTGACCTGAGATCCTTCAGCTTGTTTTTCGTCTCATTGACCTTACTTTGGAAAGCCGCCGATCTTTTCCTTATCGCATCTATCGCATCTATCACGTCTTGCTCCATATCCATTGCTTCGGAGGCGTCTGGCCAAGCAAAATATTTACAGGCCTCTAGTACCTCACCGAGACTCGCGTCCCCATCATCGGTGCACTGTAGATCGTGCTGAAGATCGTTATGAAGGGCTTGGAGGGTTTGCTGTATTTCTTTCAGCTCCGTACTCCGCTCCGTTCTATGATCTCGATCTCCCAGGTTCACTGGTGGCACAGGATTAGGAGCCGACGTTGCCGGCTCGTCGCGAGGTATGGAAGTAGACGATGTGTCTCTGCCGCTGGTTTGCGTTGGTGTGGCGGCAGGCATCTCGGTTGTAGCTGCGGGAATAGAACTTGTCGTGGTAGAGCTATCCCTATGTGCGTCCGGAGGAATAGGTCTGGATGCGGACGGGGGCTCTGTGTGGACGGCGGGGGTTTCATGGCCGGGATTCTCGGTTGCAGCTGTGGGAGTAGAACTTGTCGTGGTAGAGCTATCCCTATGTGCGTCCGGAGGAATAGGTCTGGATGCGGACGGGGGCTCTGTGTGGACGGCGGGGGTCTCATGGCCCGGATTGGAAGTCTCTGCATTTGCGGAGCCGCTATGACTATGGGCAGGCTCACCGAAAGCATCACCAGGTGCAGCATTTGGATTGCTCGCTTGCTGTTCATCTACCTGAATATCTCGCAAGAGGCCAAAGAAGGAATGATAAATGTCACGGAGTATAAAAGAAGACGGAAGCTTCCCACATTCTCCCAGATCTGCACCCACACGGTCAAGGAAAAGGACTTCCCTGTCCGTCTTGAATGTAACAACATATGGGATTCCACAACGTTTCAGGGCGGGTTCCTTTTCGACCTCAAATGCATCCCAAAGCGGGGATTCCGGCTGGGTATCACTGGCGATGGACAGTGCTATCCGGTCCGAACGAAAGCCCACTTGATGGGCGAGCTGAGATAGGCGATACTGGGCATGGGGGTGATCCCATGAGCGAAGCACTGCTGGGCGCTTACTATGTCCTGGGCTGCCACCGCTGACGCGCAGTGCGCATAACCACACCTGTCGATATGCAATATCAAATGCCCTGTTGTCGGATCTAATAGACCGGCTTCCATCTTCCGATGTTTGAATGATGGTATTTCCATCCTCTGGCCCGTGAAACATAAAGTCCATCCTGTCTCTAATGCTTGGCTTGCGTCGATATATGTTTCGTCTGTTAACTCTTGCTAAATCATAAACCCGGTCAGCACACGGGTCGATCAACCGCTTCACCCGATTAGCGGCAATGGTCAAAAAATTGGTATCCTCGAAAAAGAGTTTGAGCGACGGAATTCTCCCAGTGTGGCGCTGGAGTTTCTCATTGATTGCTTTTCGCTCTTCGAAGTTGAAGTGTCGAAATACGTCGCCTCCCAGCACTAAACCGCTCACGTATATTTTGTCAACTTCACTCACGCCCGGTGCAAACCCTTCAAGCTTGACCACCGTCCGGGAGTCCACCTTGTTCATTTTGGTCGGATCATTGTCCATAAGTGATGCCCAGAACTTGTAGATTGTTTTTTGGAGGTAATAGACTAACTCCTATGGACATCAGCAGATGAAGGTGAAATTATCGGAGGGAGCAGTACATCATTACACCGGAGGCAGATGAACTTGTTCCATACTGTCAATATAGTACCGCTCTCAAGAATCCCAGGCATGGCCATGAACGCATCAAATGCATTATACAAGTCCGGATTTTTCTGCAGCATCTCCAAGCGGCCTACCTCACAGGCGGTCAGCCTTGCTCGCCATCTTCTTTCGGATAATTCGTCATTGGCGAGTTGGGCTTGTCGCATCTTGACATATATTTCACCGGTTGAGTGCCGAGTTTCATGACTGTAAGCCTCTGCAAGATATCTCTGTAGTTCGTTTGACGTGTCTGTAGTCACTTTCAGCATCTGGCATGGCAACTGCTGCGCGGCCACGAAGACAAGACAAACCATCCACATAAAGGTCCACTATCCACCACCGACGCCGAGGCGGGAGAAAAATTCGGGCTGCTTGAACGCGATGTCTTCCATGCAGGCAGCGCAGCGACTGGCTAGGAAAATGCAAAGCTGGATAGTTGTCTGGGTCGCTGGCTCGAAATTCCGCCACCGGGAGACCTATCTCGTTCAGAGCTTGCGCAAGTCCTTCCCGGCTCACGATCACGTGAACATGATTTTCGAGTCGGAGAGGGTCGATCCCATTCTTAAACACATGAATCAATTGCTCCAATCGCCGTTGGTCCAGTTGCCATTCCGGGCCAATGTCTAGCGAGGATAGGTTTACCTTTGCAGACCCCTGAAACCCCAGGTGCCGTTCTGGAGCGAATCTTGATTCAACATGTTCTGCTTGGTTAGAAGACGCCATTGTCACAGATATTGTTTTTGATTAAGGTTATTTGTGACAGTATCTAGGAAGCGCTTCAGGCAGAATATATGTGAGATTTCAGTCACTCAACCCAACTTTAATTCTTTTCGCATAAACTCTCTTGTTCAACACAATGAAAATAAAAAGTGCTTGGAAAAAGGAGAAGAAAGGAAGAATGGGCATATTAGGCGGCGGGAAGCTATTTAGGTCCCTTCTATTTTTGAGGACAGGCTTTAGTCACAAGGAAGAAATATATAAACATACTGTTCGCCTTGGACTCGACTTTCACTTTGCCCATCCCACGATCAACACGAACATGTCCTGTACAAATGGAGAGACAGAATGTCATTTGACACAACAAAAGTCACCATGGGATATCTACAACGTGGAAATGAAGGTAAACCTTGATGTATGGGTCGCAAAGGCAACACGTAAGGATAGCGTTGGGGGTGTTGTCGCAGTCCGTACATTCCCGAAGCATGGGGCTACCATCATCGAGAAGCGACATAAGGCTCTCCATCATACAAATCTGCTCGCTACGTTGGAGATATACCGGTCTAGTCCTCCTGACACCAGGAGACACATAGACACGGAAAGTGAAGCTAAGGAACATCTGTTTGTTGTTTCGGAATACGCCCCTTTCACCCTAGAGCACGTACGAGCTTGCGCAAGGTCCCTTAGCGATGGACAGATAGCTGCGATAATGGGCCAGGTTCGTCTGATCTATTATTCCAAGATATATTGACCAATGCGACTGACAATCACAAGCTTTTAGCTGGGGTGGACTATCTTCATACCCAGGGCCTTACGCATGGGGCACTGGGGTGCCCCAGCGTGCTTGTCACCTTCGATGGCATTGTGAAAATAGGTAAGCAAGACAATTTGTATCGTCTCATTGATGCTAACCTACCTACTAGCTGGGTTTGCCAATTCTAGAGAGAGATACGGAAATACCGTCGATTACGAAGACGAAGAATCAGCCGGACAGATCATGAGACATCTCATACACGATGAACACACCGTTGATAAAAAGGCACGGGATCACCCCCGCGGGGAAAAGCTTTTGAATTTCTTAAATGACATGAAGGGGGCATCGGCGAGCAAGCTTATCAAGGTACATTCTTACCAGTGATAATATGGATATTTGCTAATTTGTAATACCAGCACCCCTTTCTAACAGCATCGACTGGGACTTCGACATGGGATGCAAGGAACCTGGAGGCACTGGTGATCGATGTGGCTTATTCGTGCCAGGTAGATTACAGGCGGGTGTAGTATGCATGGATCCTGGCCTGTGTCTGTGGAGATTGCGGGCACGGTCCAGGAGAACGAGTGAATAAACTAAGAATAGAGGGCAACTCTAATACATGATGTGAGGGACAATAATGCTAACTGATGACTATTCAGTTTAAGGGTTTTCAGTTCAAGAATATGCTACTTTGGCCTAAATGGGTAACGTGTAGTTGAAGGCTGGCCTTGAGCACCAATATGTTGCACCTGATTCGACGGAACGCCAAAGTATGGAGCAATACCTAAAGCTAAGGCCTCATAATGTGTACATCCTGTCACCCATGAATAAACTTGGAGCTTAGGCCATGTAGGACAGTTTCAATGGTCATCTTTCTAACTATTTGTATTAACTCATAATCCACCCATTCTAGTATCCTATACACCGAATGGCAGGTTGCCGACATTATCCATTCCACCTGGTCTCCTACGTAGCGACAGTAGAGGGTTCAGCACCCAACAAGCTGCGCAAAAATGAGTCGCCATACGTGTGTAATGCTGTACAGTTTCTTTATTCGGGTAAATTAATCCACAAATCATACAATGGAGAGAGGTAACTGAGTCAGGGATGAATTGCTAGCTACAGAAGCCGGTTTTTCTCTGGTGGAAGGCTGGTTGGCTCTCTCGATAAAAGCACTGCGGAAATCTTTTTCGATGGGCTTGCAGATCATGCTCATTGAGTCTCTGACAGGTAGCACCATGCTTTTTTTATTTACCCCCTAAAGCCACAGCCTATAAGTGGGGTGTTCCGCTCACGTAACGTTCGCTTATGATGACATTGGTATATATATCTGTCTGCCTTCATCGCTAGTATCATTTCTTGGTTGTGATAAGGACTCCTTTAAACGTTCGTTTCCCTGCTCATTTGGCAATTGATGTTTTGCTCGTACTAAGTGACATTACTTCACCTAGCCATGGAGAATTGGGACATCGTTAAGAACAGCCTTCCTGACATTACCAAATCTATATCCCCGCATCATACGGCCACAAGCGATGACAATGGGGGGCTTGAACATGTTTCTTCAGGAGCCAGCCCCTTTTGCAAAACGGGAGAAGCGAGTGATGAGTTGCAAAAAAAAGACGGCATGTCTGCGACACCCCCTGAAGAGTTTTGCGAATCATTTTACACGGCGGACCCAGAAATCGATCTAATGAACGAAAGCTTCTACATCGATGGCAGCCTGGGAGAGGCTTTGGAAAGTTATGGGAACAGGCTCTGCCAGTGGAAGAGGACACTTGGTAATCAAGCCATGATAAACGCCCATGCCCTTCTTCATTTAACGTGGATTTTAGGTCTCGATGGAGGTTCAAGTTCGATTGACTCAGGTGCAACTACGATAATTGCCAGCGAACCAGGACAGATAAACGACGGGCAAGATATTTATCTGACTTCTTCTACAACGCAGACAAAGCATCCACCCGTGTTATCAAGTATGCGCTCTAGGTCAGGAATCAAAAAAAAACCTCACAATTCACGCAAAAAAGGAACGAAAAATGACCACTGGACTACAAAAGCCGCCACATACATTCTTGAAGATCACGCGCAGATGGTCAATGGTACTTCCCATGGCTAAACCTTGCACTTCAACTAAAGGGCCTTCATATTACACACCTTGAGAAGTAGGAGATTACGGAATATTAAAATATATGGGAAAACCTTTGTTGTCATAAATATATCCTAATAAAATGAATAGGAGCAGCAGATGATGTTTTGTAAGTCAACCTTTGGGGTGACAGAACGGCGGCAATGTCAGTGAGAACTTCTGCACCCCCTCCCGAGTATTGCGACAGAAGACAAATAATATACATATCACTCGCACATCCACCGAAACTTTTCTTCACTTGAATAGTATTCTACGCATTGTATGGTACAGGAGTCTCACCACCCTGTGGAGTATATAGGCATACTCATGAGCATTTGCGAAAGTACTGTACCGTGAAAAGCTAACTTGAAAGATTAAAGAAACTTGCAACAGTGATATATTAAATATGTAGACAAGATGATGTGGTGATCAAACCTTGGACGGCATTAGCTGTTGTTCACAGCTCTATGAATACCGAGAATCACTGATATCTGATACATGAGATAGTGTAGGTAATTATAACCAATTAAAAGTGATATTCTTGTATTTGCAGATAAGACTGTTGAACGGGCATGAGACTTGCCTTGTATGCGGCCTTTGGTGTCGTCAAGTGCCACTTCTAATGTTGTTGAAAACTGCCAATGCAACGGGCGAAGCACGGGAATAATTAACCAAAAAAGACGGATGCTTATCGTCTGTTTCTTCTTATCAACCAAGTTCAGCGACGCCATATTGATTGAGGGCCGATCAAACCAGGGGCATATGTGAGGGGTATGAGTGACCACTCTCATGGAAACCTAGTCCCATTGCATGCTGCGTTGGGACCATACTGCGACCCATGATAAATAACAATGTAAGTCTCTACATAGATGCCTATACGGAAGTGCCAGTGCAACTCAAAAGAGATAGAATATCACCACTTGGGCATCATGGGGAAATCAAGAAGACTACTGTGCATGGCAGTACCATATGCTCTGTCGGTGGCCAGTTTGATATGTTTAATTTTCGTCGGTATTGGCTGCACTCAGGTCTCCACCCCTCAAAGTGAGTTGTTCTTTATGAAAGTAAGTGCTATATATTTCTTTTGTACCAATATGATGAGCTTCAAGGATGATCGTAACGGTCATGTGTCCTAGGCAAACACTACTGCCTTCATTTCAACGCTAGAAGAAACGCTGCAAAGTATGATTACCGAGCGCTCATTCATCGAAGACGAAATAGCGGATTCTGCCGCAGCAGCCAAAGATGCCGTCAATGAATCTGGTGACATTACTGGGGACTTACATCATGATGTTACCAGTGTGGTGACGGGGGCGGTGGAAAGCGTGGCGGACAACGCTAAGGATCTCGCTCAGAGCGTGTCGACCGAGCTGGCCAATTTCAAATCAAACGCATCGGACTTTTACACGGTTGGGTTATGGGGATATTGCAAAGGGAATATTGAAGGAGGCAAATCGAACCTCACAGAGTGCACAGATCCCGCTGCCTCTTTCTGGTTTAATTTCACAGAAGTCCTTGATATTCGGGACTCGTGGGCCGAAAAAATGTTTCCGAACCAGGTTGATAGATTAGGTGGTGTTTATAAATCCTCATCCAAGGGGGTGACAGCTACATACATCAGCGCAGTGGTGGCAACAGTGCTTCTCTTGGGATCAGGAATCATATCCATTGTCTCTGGGCACTTGGCATCCATTGTGGGCACACTCTCGGTGGTACGTGGCCAACGCTACCAATTCTCATCGACCCTGACTCACGATTCTGTCTTAGGTAACGGCAATCATCAATATCGCTTCGTCAGCTACGGCGACTGGAGTATATGTGTCACTCGTTGGGGTTCTGAGAACAGTTTTTCGGTCATCAGGAATCGCGGCTACACTAGGTCAGCGCATGCTGGTCACCAGCTGGCTGGCGACGGCATTTTCTATAGGAGCCTCTGTCGTGTGGTTATTAGGTTGTTGCTGCAGTTAGCGCTGGAGAAAACTGCCAGCAGGCTACAATGTGGCGTATACAGATCTATTATCACATTTATCTCATCATGCAGTTGATCAAGAGTTGAAAATGCTCGGAGGTTGCTCGATGTACAAACTACTATGATATACACAGGGGAAGGATGGTCGAGTGTCACAGTTAGAATGCGCGTGATCTGTTTGTGAAGTCATTTATGTAGGTGTCTAGGCAACATTATCAAACGTCGCACAACTTGTGCAAGATGTGTATGAGGGTATGGGTATTATTCGTGTGATCGAGGACTCTATGTAGCAATGCGTGAGAATGGTTCAAATTCTAGGGACGGGCGTCAGGATCAATATGGTCCTGAAATGCTGAGTCCAAGTCTCGCCAAGGCTCTCCGTTTGGGTACATATCCTTACAAGGCAGAACCGTAGACGGCCTCTCGGTACGCGAGTGTTCCCTCCCACTTGCGCTCACCAACCACAAGCCTGCAATAGCCGCCCCGGGAAGGGCAGCGGGGATGCTGGTAGCGCATGGTTGCTGGATGAACCAGCAATTTATGGTTTCATAAGTCTTTTATATAGGCATCATTTGGTGATCAGGAGAACCGTATGGGGATTCGAGTCGGACTGGTACCTATGGTGTGGAGAACGGTCGCTACGGTAGGTAGACTGTTGGGAGAAAACCGAAGAAATTAAAATTTCATGTTTTCACTGTGTAGGTATACCGCCTTGCAACTTTTTTTTACCATGCATGATTTTTATAACACTGTCATCTGCAGTGATTAAATCATTAATTGACGTCTCGTCGTTTATGGGTCTGTCGTCGTGTGAAGTTTGATTGTCATCTAGAGTTTGGACAGGAGGCGAAGGCGACTGATTGGAACACCCCTGGCCAAAACGCTGTGCAACCATTTTTGTCATTCGAAAAAAGCGTTTTCATTCTTCTTGTAACTGAGGGGTGATGGTAACTCTGCCTTCGACAGGCTCTTCTACGCCCAACTGGCAACTACTTGTAGTCGATGGCTCTTGGCCGTTTGTTGTGCCGACTTTCTCAACTTTCCTAGCTGTCGGCTTTGTCTTTTCTCTTTTGGGGGGCATCTGTGGTCCAGGTTGCCAGTTCCCAATGAGCCACGGAACGTGATGAGGATTATATAGATCTTATTGGGACTCTAAAAACAACGCCCCCACAGTTCCTATATCTAGTTCAGTTTAATTTGAGGTTGTTGGAAAGTAGACTATCAGCTTCATTCAAGGGTCTGCGCTAAAACTAGGAGCTTCCCACCAATGATCGCAATATAGAGCCACAAATAGATTTGGCCCCGCGATCCCGCAAATGATGGCGGACTACTTATTCGTGTTATCAGGGATTATCAGCCTTCCCATCCACCGGCAGTCTTGTGACTGTAAGTTCGAAATTTTCACCCCTATTTTGTTCACTGTATCTCTATTATTACCTATATCTTGTTGTGGGCCCGTATAAGCGTTGAAAGCTTCTATGAAATTGTGATCAGCCTGCTCTGTCTAGCCTGTTATTAAGTGAGAATTGATATTGTCCAAACGATACTGTAATGGTTTCGGAAAGCCTACCCTTGGAACTTTTGCTTCTTATCGTCGAATTACTGGACTCCATCACGAACATAAAAGATCTCTGCGTCAAATATAACAATATCTTACAGTGATCTACGAAATAAACTTCCCTCCCCTCCACAGAACTATATCCAGCTTTATAATTCCATGGCAAGTTACACTAAGCCTATCATTATCGGCAGTGCCGAATATATATCATTGTACTCCGTAATCTTATAACGATACAGATTCTACAGTATGTACATAGGAAGCGTAAATAAATTACAAGGGGTTCAGAAACCTTCCATGTAGATTTGATATAACTTGACGGACACTGCATCAATCTTCTCGCTACACATAACAGATGCTAAGTTTTCTTCAGCTCATCGTAGAGATGTATTTTATAGTACCTATCCGCTGTTTCGTAAACTGAGAAAAGCATGTACCTTAATTCTCCCCTCAATGATTTTGCGGCACATATGACATGTGACAAGGCTGTCGCCGCACTCAGCACAGCAGACATGTCCACAGCTTGAAAAACAAGTATCAAGTCTTCTGTCCATACAGATCATGCATAGAGAGTCAAGATCTTCACTCGTTCTGTGAATTTGGAAATGCGCACTCCGAGTAAGATATAGTTCGTTTCTAAAGCGTTCAATGTGCGGAAATTTTGCAGTGAGTCGTCTCCACACGTTGAGGCTCCGCACAGTTTCTCCTAGCTCCAATAGCTCTTGACTAATGGTGTCGAAAAAGGAGAAATTCTCAGGGTTCTCATGGAGTAGTTTTTCCAGCTTATCAACTAGAATGCCTTTGTTGTGGCATGTTTCGAGAGCCCCCCTGAATCCAGCAAGTAAATTAGGGTTTTCGGGCCTAGAGCGGAGAAGTGCTTCCCAGATAGGCAGAGTCTTGTCCGCTTGTAAATGGCCACACTGTGTGTGTAGAGCTTCACAGATTTTGGCCAAAAGAGCTTCATCTCTTTCACCCGGTGGGATCTTGATCCAAAGCTTCACCGCTTCTTCGACATGCCCAAAGCCAAGGAGCAGCTCGCAATTGTCGAGATTGGATTGTGTGCCTCCAGGTAGCTCCAACAACGCATAAACAGCAGATTTATCTCCTGTCCCGATAGCACAGTGGAGCAAATACTTTTCCATCTCTGCCTTCTGGCCAGGGACTAACTGGTACTTTGAGTCAAGGCTGTTGAATGCTTGATAAGAATTATTGAATTGTCGTTGCGAGAGGAACTCCCGAGCGATCGCCCAATCAATCCAAAGGGAAGGATATTGGTTTTGAACTTGAAATAGCAGCTCTAGACGCCGAGCAGGACAGAGCTGGCCAACTGTATAGAGAAAACCTTCTCTGAACTGGATCCGGTTGGGAGATTTGTTGAGTTGGCGGAGCCAAGTTGTGCAGGCATCGTCATGTAGGCCATTATCTGTACATGCAACGGCTCTCTGGCATATGAGCCATTCGTTATTGGGGTGTAGATTCAAGAGGTCTTGGAAAACACGAAGGCGGGTCTGAGGTGGCCAACCCCGAAGGAGATCAACAAGCTCTTCTTGTGTTGCGAGATTCAGCGGGTTCGACTCGATCTTCAGAATGCATGAATGAAGGGTGGACATGTTAGTGTTAACGTGGGCGCAAAATAGAGGCCGGAGGCGGGGTTTAGCATTACTTTTTATATTTGTGTAATCGATGCAACTTTGATGAGTGCCTTATAATAGCTTGTCTTGGGCTCATGCGCCTTCCTGGCTGTACCCTCCAGCCTCTGGACCCGCCACGAGGCGGCAGAACAGAACCCCAGGCACCGGACAACACAGGCCTTAACGAGGCTCCAAGTTCATCAGGAAAGTAATAGTTTACGGTGAAGGAATGTATAGAGATTAGAGATAGTGGTACCCTACATACCGCTTAAGGCGAGGGGTCAGCATATGAATCATCGTCATCATCATCATACTATAATGACCTGAGCATATTTCCCATAAATTGCCATTTTTCTTTACTTAATATCCTCATAACCCAAGTCTCGTCTCTTGATTTCCTAGCGGAAACATCTAGCTTGGGATATGGCCTGTAAATCTTCTATTCTGCCATCTCGGAGACTCTGCGGAGAAAAGGACCGGTGTGCTGACTTCAAAAAGGCTACATCGATACAAAAAGACACTTTCCACCTTTGACTCAACGATTTTGATTCTCGCGATTCCCAGAATCTTTCAGCGCATCTCCGATCTGGGAGATGTCAGGCGCATGCATACTCTTGTAGGGGCTGGGTTGAACACACCATGTTTTGCATAGGCCGGAGGATCTTCAAATAAGATGTTTGCTTTCTGACTACGCTCCATTGGCAAAAATAGGTCTTGTTATATGTGAAGAGCAGGGCGTTTGCTCTCTTATACATACCCGACCGCTCATTCAAACGAACATTTATTTGACCGATTACCACTTTAAAAGATACGCAAAGATCGGGATGAGCGGGAAACGATCAAGACCTCAGTAATGTAAATCTGTTAGGATCAAGTTTATTTGGTAGTTTCTTTCTAATGTACATGAGCGTGCATATTTCTGTGCGGCGACTTGGCCAGACTGAAGTCCCACATTGAAAAGTGACAGCTTATGCTCACGGGAAAAGTCCCAATTTTGGGCTTGATGAATAGAGTATCGGCTTGAACGGCCTCGACCCATTCATCAGGACTATGTACCGATCCCCTGACAAAAGCTTTCCTGCCCTCAAGTTTCTCGGGCTATGCACGGAGCATGATTGATGCCGTAGGGGCAATAAGCCGTGAATGCAGGTCCCTCAGCTGTTGGCTTACAACTATCGACAAGAATCCAATCCATCAAAAATGTGACATATCCACCGAACAGCTTATCTTTATAATAGCACATCTGCTGTGAGGGGGTGAGCAGGAATGTAGATTCGACTTCCCAACTCAGAGGGTGGCGTTTATAGATAGGCCGGTTGCCGTCGAGAAGTAGATCCATGGTCTCGCACGAGGATTTGAAAGGAAGTCGCGACAAAATCCGACCACACTCAGCTTGGTTCGTTGGTTCTTTGCTTAGATTTTCGTAATTCAAGCGGTGGGATCTGGCAGGGCAGTGATAGCCGCGGAAATATTTGATAGACATTGAAGTCAGCAAACGGCGCTCAATTCTCCGGAGCATGTTTGTGATTTTTGGCAGGAAGTGGACAATATCAAGTCATCTGTGAAGCTACATTCCTGAGGTTTTATATTGAATATGAGGGTTTGAATATGAAGATATGAGCATCGGTTTAACCTCTGAATTGTTGACAACAACAATGGCGTGCAAGGCGAAAATTAGGCTATCGTTGACTCAACGGCTGTGCATCAAAGGCCTTGCTGCGTTCAACATACCTTTTCCCGTACCTACTCAACACTCCTTTAAAATTTACAAATTCTCAATCCAGAATGCTCTGATTCTTCATTCATTATGTGAGAAAAAAACGATGTCTGCTTTCGTTTAATAACTATCCGTGTTCTGTGCAAACTACCTATTGGTTTATGTAATTTTCGTATTGCCTAGTAAACCTATATGGAATATTGAACTGTCGCGAAGATCTGATCATCGCAATCGATGATCCTACATGATGCCTTTTATACGATCTTAATGAGGACACCTGGCTTCATTGAAATAGGCGGTTTTAAAGCCATAGAGTTGATCTAGGCAGACAAGGTAAAGTGTTGAATCCTAGCGGTAAAATTACCTCATTCCCGCTGACACTACCTAAATGCGTGAAAGCGGTAAGGTTATTCTTGCGGTTAGACCCGAATCCAACCGCTTTCACAGGCTGTGTCATGCGATTAACCGCGCACCCTATTTAGTTATGTATCAACAGGCATTCGAAATTTTAAATCGGTTCCCGGTGAAAGTTAACCTGGACTATTGGCAATGAATTGTGTATATATGATGAGAAGGTGTTATATTAAAGGATATATTTTATAATACCAAGTTCTTGGGGGGGTCTTTCTGAGTACATCGTTGCGTGAGCCAAATTACAAGATTAGTGTGGGATAATGACTGATATTTCTTAATTCATCTGAATCAGTGTTTGGTTCATACTATAGCAGAGTTTAGATAAATCCAATTGGTTATTCAAATCTTAGTCATTTGATAAGTCATGTGGAATGGTGCAATGCAAGTCTGAGAAAACTAGCTCAACTTGTGGCTTCGATACTAATTAAGAAGACAAGGCAAGAAAAAAGGCAAAAAGAAACAGGCAGTAGATCATTTGCTATCTCTTCACAAGGTCGTACCGAAAGCCCAAAAAAAGCAGAGAGAAAGAAAAAAGAGAGACAGAGAGAAGAGCTGATTGATGTTCGACCAGGAGCCTATGGGCATCCCAAAGTCTCCTCAGATAGGAATCATAGGATCTCTATTCCTCACACACTCTTGTTACTAGCTCATGCAAGTACAGGTTGAACCGCACTCAGTGCGCATAGTAGTGGATTTGCTGATAGGCGATGTGCTAGTAGGGGGCTTACCAGTAGGGAATGAGGTGGTGGAAGATGAGGTGGTGGAAGATGAGGTGGTGGGAGCTGAGGTGGTGGAAGTTGAGCTGGTGGAAGTTGAGCTGGTGGAAGTTGAGCTGGTGGAAGTTGAGCTGGTGGGAGCTGAGCCGGTGGGAGCTGAGCCGGTAGGAGATGGGCCGGTGGAAGATGAAGTTGTGCTAGGTTTTGTGGATGATTCCTCCAATTCAGCAGGACACCAGCTGCCCTTTTTGAGCCCTTTCTTGAGCGTGCAGGATGACTGCTCTCCACCCTGATTTTTAAAAGTCACTAGGCCCGTTTTGCTCACTTCAATCCAAGCGGCTGGCTTTCCGTTCTTAGTACCACATGCGTCGACAGTGACCATTGATTTGTCTTTGCGCTCTCCGTTTATAACTTCGCTGATAGCTAGCAGAGAGTTAGTTTTGGTTACAAATGTGTATTTGGGACCGAATCATTGCCTACTTGAGCAATCATCTCCATCAAGACGGGCAAAAGGCGCCGAATATCCAGTGCATCCATAATTATTGTTCGAATATATCAAGCATTTACCACCATAATCTATCACTCCCAAGGTGCTAGCCTGTGAAAGCCACGTTTGTGCTGCTAGAAGAAGAAATGTAAATAAAATATGCATCCTGGAATGTTTCTGGGCTTTTCGATCTTGCTGGGAAACACAAGGGATCGAAGTGCGAAAAGCATAGGCTTAAATACGTTTCTGTTGACTTGAACAATGGGCTCCATATTTGAAAATCCAATAGTGGTGTGGTGGCCCAGAAGAAGGCCTGGTATTTGATAAGGGGGAAATTGTATGAGGACGCTCAGAGTATTAGTAGCTAATTCTTTGCCTCCTGTGACTGATCAACTAGTATTTTGTTACTTTCGGGGCCTTCAAAGATATTTTTTGCGGGCTAAATCGCTATTTCTATTAACATTAAGGGCCATATTTCCCGGTTTCATTAACTCTTTCCTCATACTCTGTTTGAATAAATGAGGAAACGAGGTTTTACTTGGTAACTTTACCAGGTGTATGAAGAGGCATAGGCGACAGTCAGAAAAGAATCCTGCATTTGACGCTCATACAATAATTAGTTCCTAGATAGTCTGCCTCGGCTTCTTACTCTAATCTCATCTTTAGCACTGTTCATTAGGATGTCAGAAATCGATCGACTTTATAATCGACTTTAGTTCTCTTACAGCGCAGTTTTTTCCCTCCTTTTTCCTTCCGTCATTCGATTTTCCTTTTTACTTTTTTTTTAAATAAATATAAACAGTCACTAGCAAAATCCCTTTTCCCCATATGATTACTTTTCTTGTTTGTGATCCCGCTATGTACCAAATCTGAGTTTGGACCTGAAAACTGAATTTCACTACCTGTATAAGAAAACACATCTTTTCAATCGCATTTAAAAAATACAATAGACGAAAAGGCTGACTCGAATTGTAATGTATTAATGAGTGACTATGGATAGCTATGGAGGATAAATTACGTGTCAGCGCCTCCGCCATGAGATTTTTAGAACAATGCAGAGGTTTCTGCAACCGTTATATTTTCAACTAAAGAAAGGCATTCAATTCTTCGAGATCTTTTTGTATGTGGACAAACTTTGAACTAAAAACCCCAGTGCTTTTAACAGGTTGGTCAAAGCGATATTTGAGCCCATTATGCGCATACCTTAATTTTAATCTTATCCAAGGCTTAACGATTTGGTTCGCTTTACAGTATGTAAAGCTCAACTGTAAAGCTCAATTCAGGCAGGATAATTAGAGCAGCACAACCAGCAAAAGAGAGAAGGGTGGAAGAATAATCATCAAACAAATGATGAACATGCGTAAGGGCGTGGAGCTACCATCATACGGCTCCACATTCCGAAAGAATACGGATAGTCCAGGGTCCTCTCCTACAAAAGCACTATCTTCCATCGGACCAGGAAAGGTGTCCTGTACTTCGCGAATATCAGAAGGCATTATATCTCCTTCGGCTGCTTCTGTTGGCCTTGACTTTAATTGCTGTACTTGTTGCTTCTGCCATCCTTCTCTTTGGTATTCGACAGCTGTAGAGGGATCTGGCCAGAATTCCTCATTTGTCTTCGTTTGCGCATGGCTGTTATTTCCATGCAACTCTTCTTGGAGAAGAGGCGTAGACTGTGGTTTATTAGAATTACCTTTGTATACTCAAGAATACTGTACTCACTGAATCTTCATCCTGGTTGTCATATTGTAGGCTCTCCATATGATTTTAAATAATCTTCTGGCTGCTCCTATCTTAATCCTCGCTTGGAAGAGAAGAATAGTAAATAATTACATCAAATCCATTAGTTAAGTATGTAGGATTGTTTATGTACAGTAACGGTGTCCAAAAGCAAATACAACTACTAAGCTCTGGAACCTCGTTAGATGCACGACGATAAGCACAACGTACATGGTTCAGCCGGTCAAAACTCGTTAGGTGTATGAGCAATCGTGGTCAAACAGAAATCGCGGCATCTCCGCCCTTCCATACTGTGGCCGTGTTGTCGACGAGGTAACTCGGTCATTGTAGTTAACATGAGCAGCTGGCCTACTCTGCTACTTCGTTCACCCGGGTATTCCCTTCCAGCTCTGTTTGCAAGGATCACCGAGTAATCCTCGTAAAAATATCCATCGTCATCATTTACAAACGCCCCTTGATTTTACTCAATTTGCTCCATTTAAATTCCCACATTAACTGGCTTTCACACCGAGGAGCCGCCACTAACAGACTGCTGGGTCTTCTGTCTCAACCAATGACCAGTAAAGGATCCATGCCATAATGTTGAATATCTGACATGGCTTTTACGTGGGTAAATGTAGAAAAAGTCCGGGCAACACAGGAGCGAAGGCGCCCGCCGATCGTGCTTTCCACCAGGGAAGCAGGACCACTAATCCTTTCGGGAATTGGGTTCATCCCAAATCTCGAACATGTCCAAACAGAAATTACGAATACGAACTCCGTGAATCTAGGTGGATTTACATGAGAATACTGGGAAAGGGAAACCAAGTGGGAAAAACCCATATCGAGGCAACAAACAAGAGAACTATTCCAGAAAAAAAAAGAAAGAAAAGAAAAGAAAAGAAAACCAGCTATTATGTCAATAGATACATGCTTTAAAAAGGTGGGCATAATGTTAAATGATTCCAGAAACCATCAAATCAATAATCGCATACGCAGGATGGATGTAAGACTGTTGAACCATCTCGTTCTTTCCCAAGCCGCCAACGGGCCCGACCTCATTCAGAAGCCGAAGACAAGTTTCTTCGTAAATTGGTGGACAGAAGGCTTCAATTGGAACAGATCGAAGAGAAATTCGGTTGGACGTTTGCCGGAAGGGATCTGAAATCCCTGCAAGGGCGGTGGTCAAGAAAAGTGAAGTTTGAATCCCGGCTGGCGACATGTTCAAAACCCAGGGGCAAATATCGTCCAGATCTTTGTTTTGTGCTCTGTGTGACGGCTTGGCACCCTTCGGTGGTCTGCTATATAAGGCGATGGGCATACCAAGTACGCTGTACTTGGTATTCTGGTCTTTTTATAGCTTAGTGGTTAAGTGTATAAGCGGCTGAAGCTCTAGAAGCCCACCTAGTGGCTGAGGTCGTGACACTCTGGACGTCCCATATTTTCCCACCGGTACGGGGTCTGCTGGAATACTGTGCGTGTTAGATGTGTGTCGGAACTCAAACTAGTATATTTTTCACTTTAGCGTCTGGCGTTAGTCCGCTGCTCTCAACCCTTTCCCTCATGTCCAGGAAACGGAGGTTGTACGCATCAGGCAAAAGATTGTGTTTTAGGTCTAGCCATCGAACGGCCATGCTTCTTCCCACGCAACCTTTTCCGTTTCCGAATGTGCTATCTGGTTAATTAGCTCCGCCTTTGCTTGCTTTAGAAGCTTCTTTACTTCCTCGTATTGCTCTGGCCGCACAACACCTTTGTCAGGCCACATCTGGCCCAGCGACTGCCTTAGGCTCCGCATCAATTCCATACCTCTGATTGCGCCAGAAGCATCCTCATTAATCAAAGCAACCTCATCTGCAGAGAACAGCAATGGGAACTGCGGGTTGCCAGAGGCTTGCACACCCGGTAGGGCTGTCCATTCCTTTTCGAGGTCAAGGCATCTTGATCGATATAATGCCTCCCCATCTATAAGGAGGTTTTGAGCAAGAAGTAGCATCTCAAAGCTGGTAGTCTGTCGAAATTCCATGGCTTTGAATAATGTTATGTTATTGCTGTAAGTGAACCTTCGGTATAATGCTGAGAGTGACATTTTCAGATACAGATCCTGAGCTTCCGCTTTCTCGGCAGGATCGAGTTTGTCGAAACCCTCCGGGAATGCTGGTGGATCAATACCTGTCGATGGAGGACCATCGTAATCAAGAAAGTATGGCTGGCGCGCGTGGTCAAAAAGCGGTAACAGTTCACTTGATTGCCAATCTATGATCCCTAGCACCTCCGCTGGCCTTTCAGGGTGGACAAAGATGTTCTCCGCGTGGAGGTCAGGGTGCCATAGAAAGGCAGACATGATTGATGGATCTGTTGGTAGAAGGTATTTCACAAGACGAAGATAATCTTGAAGGGCCGCTATCTTTTTGGAACGAGAACGGTAGTACGTGCCGGGCCCATATAGCGATAACTGTGATCGAGGTAATCGGGTCATATTCTGCACACATGCAATCTCTCGAAGGCCGACTGCCGACTTGTATTGCTCTACACTATTCCCTAGAATAACCATGTAAGCAGATATCTTCAGAATGGCATGTTATGAAGTCATACAAGGGCCTCTATCAAAATCCAATGCTATCCGACCATCATCGAGAAATTCGCGGCCTGTTGACGGGCCGACAGCGAACCGATGGTGCTTAGATATAGACAGAGCCCCGTTCACAGAGTCAGATCCATCGGAATCTTCCATGTCAGACGAGTAGTAGAGGCTTCCATATTGGGTGAAAGGTATCGACATCCAGGATTTTTGATATCCGGAGATTGTTTTCACGAGTTCAAATCTTTGCTTGATACCCATTGTAGGCCAAACTTTACTAAGCTGGACTCCGGCAGCCTTCTCCATTATAATGTATTCAGCACCTACCGTGTTGTCTTCTGCTTTAGAGCTCCAAGCTAACACTTTCGGTACCGGGGTGCGTAACTCATTTCGAGCCTAGGAGTGAAGCATTAGATAGAGGGTAATCAGGGTCAAGTAGAGTTCTGCTTACAAAATCCATTGTTGCCACTTCACTGGCAGTCGTGTAGTGAGCTCGTCCCGCATTCGGGTTCGGCACTTTACCTACGACTTGCGTCCCATCGTGCATTGTGAAGAGGAAGGTCTTATTAAACATCCCGTCAGGGAACTTCTCCACCCGGGAGCATTGTGTAGATGTCAAGCCGACTGATTCAGTAGCGCGCTTTATTAACTCGTTCATATTGAAATTAATATAACGTATTGACATTTCCTGAGCCTCGTTGAATAGAAATCGGCCTCTTGTGTAGCGAAACCAGTCATCGTTTGATTTGCAATTTGTGTGGGATGACCGGTTGAGGCTGTTTGCCGAATAAATAGAAGGATAGGACGACATCCGTTTTTGCTGCTTGGATAGAGAAAATATGCTGCGCATGGTATCAAGTAACACTAAAGTAGAATAACGAGGAGGAGAGATGTAAGATGCAGAGTCCTTTGCACCTGACTGGGAAGGTCGTGAAGTGAGGTACGTTCATGTGACATGATGAGTCAGCAGTTGCCTTCGCAACGTGAAGTGGGGATCAGCCACCTCGCTCAGGGGGATTAGGGATTCCAGCCGTTCCGCTTGTACGAGGCTTAACCGATTTATGCAGGCGGTACACCTAGGTCCATATAATTGATATACTGAGTGCTTAATTCTATCTGATGTGCCTGCCTCGCAGGCTCTTCAAGCGGTCTGTTCTGTATTCTGTATTCTGTATTATTCATTCGCCGTCCCAGCCTATCATAGTCGATGGCTATGCGGGAACCGCCCCACCGCCTCTGAGCGGTAAGGGTGATTAATAATACTTATTTACATCTCTGATATCCGCATAAATCGAGGGCTTGGCTCCACTTGGGCATTTGCCCAGGGTTCCCCAAGTCCTCTTCAACGTCTATATACCCGTTGACCTCAGTGCTCTGCCTCCTCTATTTCCTCCTGTTCTACGGCTCCAAATTGCCCAAGGAGCCCTGTTCGTAG
>JAPDKQ010000146.1:0-42032 GCA_027569665.1 Aspergillus bridgeri | reverse complement strand
TACTTGGCTGGGTTCATGGCTCATGGCTACTGATCAACGGAGAGGTAGAAAACACGATTGGATGGGACACGGATAATATGTGCGAGGACTATTGGTTTGGGTATCATGTGCGTGTGCCCCAACATATCCATCATACATTTTACTATCTTCCCTGCCGGAGTCTTTGTATCTGACCACCTTGCAGGCCGCTAAGCACGGCTTCAAGTTCGAATGGGTCTACGCACTCTGTCGCGAACAGCCACCGGGAAGCCTGGGGGATTTTTGGAGACAGCGTCGCCGGTGGTTTACTGGTATTTGGGGCATGAACAAGTATAGTGTGCGCTTAGTCCTGCTTGCCACCGGATTGAGTGGACTAGCGATCCTCATGTTGTAGGTTCTTTTCAAATCTTCCCCGCAATCAGGAAATAGCTACTAATGCAATAGGATAGTCCGATCATCAGCATCTTTGGCATCCGTATCGTAGTGCCCTCCTGGTACTGGTATTGGATGTTATTCAATGATGCAACCACACTTCATACCTTGGCGGTAGCGGGAATCCTTCAAGACCTTAGCCTGGCGGACATTTCCGTCATTGATGTTCTACAACATGCTCTCTTCTCGATCATACTGTCACCGGTCTTGCATTTGCTGCAAACTGTCGCATTGCTAAGTGCTTTGGTCGTGCCCTCCCAGGGCTACTGTGTTATTGACAAGAGCTAAGGATGTGGATAGTACGGGCGAGTGCACTCTGATTCTGGAGTTTTTAACAAGGGGGGGAGAGCATTGGTTATACAGCTCTGGCTTAAAGGTTGTTTTATTAATTATGATTTCTCTTTTGGTAGGTGGAGGTGGTAGTATGCTATCGAGACATCCCCAGGGCCGGCCAATTTCAGCAGAGGTGTCACAAGATACCAGATTCCACTATATCGGACGCAAAGAATAGCAAAGCCAGTTGAGCTTGTAGATGCGATGTGCGCCGTGCAACATCTTGTTGATTGAGCAGAAACACCCCTACTCTAATCTGTCATGGTATCCCACCATGCGCCAGTACAGAGCAAAAAAGTAATCTCTCCCTTCCCAATGCGTGGGCGCCCACCACTTCTCGTGAAAAGACGCATAACCCCCATTGATATCTTCCGGCCATGGCCACTGGATATTCCACGAGAACCCAAGCGTCGTCCACGGCATTGGCCCCCATTGAGAAAATACATGGTTAGCTACACTTTGATCTCCAATACTTCCGTCGAAGCTGTCGGCGTTTTTTAGCACGGCCTCGAAATATCGGAACACCTCAATCGATGGTTTCAACATCATAAACCCAGTATTCAGCGTAGTCCAGTCCCAAAAGTCCTCAGGGACGCGGGAGGGAAGAGCAGAATGGTTGGCTCTCAGCTGCGGGAGGCCAGCGACGAGATAGTTGTCTGGCAACAGCACGTCGACACCATGAAACTTGCGGCGGCCCAGGGCTGGGGTCCGCAGCTGGATTTCTGGGGCATTAAAGAGATCATCGAGAGGTCTGGTCAGGATGGTGTCGGCGTCCAGGAAAAGGATCAGGTCGTACTGCACCATCTGCCACAGGCGTAGCTTGGTCATGATGTGTGTCCACCGAGCATCTTTTGGGCGCACCCAGTCCACACTGAAATCATCCCATTCGATGACCTTGGCCCCTTCGCGCCGGAGCTGGTCTTTCTTTGCGGGATGGACATTTTGGTGAACGAAGACAACGAAGTCGATGTTCTGTCTTGTTCGTGTCTCCGGGGCATGCAGAAGTTGGTAAGTTAAGATTCTCGTAGCGTCGAAGTATGGGTCGCTGGCGTTGTGGAATTGCGAGATGGGGAAATTGACATATTCGGAGGGGTTGCTTAGGTAGGTTGCGTAGATGACCTTCTGGCCATCAAAGAGGTGAGTTTGAGGAGTGTAGCTGGGGTTTAGCCATAATATGGCGAATACAAGGCCGACTAGCGAACTTGTCCACTTGAGAGCCCGATTCATTTTGCCGGTTGGAGATGGTTCTTCAACAGGGGTGTTCGGCAGTGCTGAAATTGATAAAGCGATACAACCCCTCAGTGACCGACCGAGCACGGGAGGACCTGCGCAAGGACAATAAAAGCGTTGCAAAGCCGGAGAAAGCCGGGATGGTAATATGAGATACGCTGCAGATTGCGATATGCACCGCGTGACCAAGTTGGTCGGCGGCCGGCATATGATCTGTCTTTTCTCTTTAAATCCTTGTCCGGCCGGGCATGCCAGAAACATGTGCGATAGATCCCAGTGGTGGTTCTGTAGGGAACAGACAGATTGAATCAACAAAACCTCAGAACTCGGTATTATCCGTAGGTGCATGTCTCTCCCTGCTTCTTACATAGGTGATATAGGTGTAGCCGGAAGATGAGGTGGCGGTAGATGAACTTGATACGAGTAAAGGGCACTTATGTGGTCGTCTTTGATATGCAACTACTTATCGTTATCTTTGGTGGCATGACCTTCGAAACCCTTGCTTACTTCAGTGGACATAATCTGTTCAAGATCATCTTGTGTCACGATATACGGTGGGCAGACAATAACATGGTCCACATAGAATTCCCCTGTCATATCCAGGTTGCCAAGAATATTCAGTCCCCACCTCACCTGCTGGAAACACACATCAATAGGGCTTTCATCCTCGGTTCCCAGTCCGTAGTTCTAGCCACTGACCCCCCGCCCTTCGGTCGGCTGCAGCAAAAGTCCCTAGAGTGGGCAACAGGCAAGCGTCTTTAATGATTATTACGATTGTGGTGCGAGCGCCGCTTGGAAAGAAATTTCAGGCGAAGAGGGAGACACATCACTGCGGTTAATTATCTGAAATGCCCATGGCTGGAAAGTACCCACGATTTACTTTTGTTCAGATTAACTCATCCTGCAGGGTATACTCTCTAATAATAGTTAACTCCTTTACTATATCAAGTTAAGCAGGATCTTTTAGCCACTGTACGGCATTAAACGGAAATAATATATATTCGCGTAATACTAGTATAGAAAAATCCCCAAGGGGGAGTAATCCGTGGATTAGTTATTCCCTTTTACACGTTCGAGCAAGAAAGCTGTAAGATAAACGGGTTTCGGTCGAGGATTTCCAGATAAAGAGTAAACCCCATATGACAGCCGGGGAAAGCCAAAGGTAGCGGTACTATCGATCATATATGTAAGAGAGTGAACGCTTGAAAAGCTAAATATAAATAAAGGAAACTCTAGCGAGGTTGTAGGTACCTACTAAATATCTGATTTGACCTTAGTTATTATAAGTAGTGAACCCTGATATAAAGACGCCGTTAGGTTAAGCCGGTTTAGCCTTGTCCTTCAGCTATTCTAGAGTTACCCTATTTAAGATGGTTCGATGCTCCGGTAGTATCCCGCACCGGGTCCGTGTTTAACCACCTGTGATATAATTTAATATTAATATTTATAAGCCTGAGCTCATCGGTTATCTTTAGTTAAATAATTACCCTTATCTAATTCCAGATAGTCCGTTAGACACACACTGCAGACGAGCGATTCGTTAATATAACTTAAATAGAAGTAATCCACATTCTCCGGACTCGATAGTTATACTGTTTACTAGCATACTTCCTTAATACAGAGAAAGATGTTCTCTTATAATCTTTTCTATATTAATAGACCCCCGATTAAATCGAACTCTCGAACCCGGGCTGTGAGAGGATTTATTTTTACGATTTTACCGGTAGTAAAGGAAGAATTAACGAATCTATTATTATTAGCATATACAGAGCAGCCTGCGCTAGTATTAGATTACTTTAAATTCTTAATAATCAAGATCCAGTAAATATTATATATTTACCTAACAACGACTATCTAACTAGATATAATTAATATAATTTCTTATATTTAGAGACAGATAACGCGCTCATATTATTATAAAAGCTAAATACCTAGGTTCTCTATTCACTAGTATTAGTTAAGGTACTCGCCTCGCCTAATATTTTTCTTTTAATGGCAGTATATGCTGCGGTATTATGATCTTCTAATAGCTCGGCACGCCTCTGTTCTTTCCTTTTTTAGGCGCCGGACACCGATATATCACCTTAAATCAAGCTCTTTGTTTTACTTAATATAGCTTCCTGATCAGTAAGACGCGCGAATATATCACCCTGTGTTAATATCTCGCGCTGATCGGACAAATAACCACGGAAGGCCACGAGCGTCTCCAGTACTTTATTGGGGAGTGTGGCGGGCAACTGTGAACTCGGAATGGAGAAACGGACCAGGGGGAGATCGCTAGTTCGGGTGTAGTTTATTGAGGTTACTCACTCAGGGCACTCAGTCTTCCGCTCACCCCGTGCTCAGTGATCACCTCAATAAACTGCACCCCAACTAGCGATCTCCTACTGATGTCCACGGCCTTTTCCCCAGTAGGAAATGCTGTATTTCCCGCGCTACACCAGTATGGCAAGTATTGTTTTAGGCTTTCTCCGTCGAAAGACAGCACAAGCCCAGTGTGCATGAGAGCAGCCCTGGATATCTTAAGAGTCAAGAAATCCTCGGAACACCAAATAGTGATAGTCTATTATAAATATTTCTGGATTTTGATCCTGAATATATACGTGATAAAATAACACGCCAGTTTCCCTATAAAAACGCATGATACTGAGGATTAATAATACTAAGTAAAAGAACAAGATTCGAAAGTTAAGACTTAGTGTTAATTATTATGACTATCCTGGCCTGGAAGGTTCAATATCTATAGTATAAAGACATAACACATTCATTCTAATCAGCGTAGATTCCTTACATGAAGCTCTATCCTTTCTTATTCATACAACATATAGACATAGCTGTCATGATAGTCGATACGTAAAACATGTGTGGGTAGACTTGATACCAAAAATTCGCACGGAAACCGCTGCATAATATCATAGGCTTACGCATGGTAGTATAGAGGAATCGTAGATCTTAGGAAACCCAATCTGGTTCTCGGGATCCTTGCTGGTCTCCGGGATCTCGGACAATTATTCAGCCATTATCATGGCGATCATGTTTGAACTATATGAAGTGTGGTATGATCAGAACATTCAGATGGGAATATTTATGCAGAGAAAAATTGCAGATAGTTCGAAAGATCAGACCCTTCAATACATTTATCTATAACCACTACTTGGTGTATGAGAAATACCGACTTTTATTGACAAAATACTACAGTGGAATAGTTATCAGTGTTCTGGTGTAGTTTGTCTTTTATTCAGATTCGCCAGTTGTTCCAGAAAAATATTTTTTCTGTCGGAGAATATAAATGGATCAGATATTTTGGCTGATTGTCTAGAATTTTTGTTTGTTGTATCGGGTATCAGGATTCGATCCCGAATAGCAGCAGCATTCCGCACAGTATTCTGGATCAGTTGATCTCGTTCGGTTCGAATTCGTTCTAGTATCCGGTTAATATCTGCGAATCGGTTCTCTGCAGCAATGGTTTGCGCGGTCAGTCTGGATTTTTCAGCTCTGGAATCGCTGAATTCCTTTTCGAAAATCTGTATCTGTATACAGAGAATGGTTGCCTCGTCAACAGCTAATCTGATTTGATCTGTGGTTTCTTCAAAATCTGTCAGAATTTTATCACAAATTCGAATGGCATTCCCTGCGACAGTAGCAGTTTCAGTTTGGGTTCGCACAGCTTTTTTCTTTGTTTTGGCCGTTTTTCAAAAATATTTCTGTCGTTCAGTTCCGACTGCCTTCTGTTTGAACAGTAGAATATTATATATGTATTTGGAATTCTTCCGAATCCATTTAGTAAACTCCTCGGCACTGTTGATATTGAAATTATCGTCTCCGTTTTTGTCAAATATCACAAATGTAGCCCGAGCAGTGGGTTGTGCAGATGGTCCCCCTTCGCCGTCTGACATCTCGAAGGTGAGTGTATTCCAGTGTGTTCGTTCAGCAGTTGGTAGAGATAAAAATATGTTCCGCTGTTGGCTAAATGCGTTGATTGCGCTGAAGAGGCCCCAGTCAGAAATGTGAAAGAAAGAAAAAATGAAAAGAAGCTTAATATTATGTAATAGATGCCAGTTTGTAAAGGAACAAGTGCATTGAACTAACGATATTAAGCTTAAAGAACAACAGAGGATGGGCATGCGGCTTCAGTTCGGGGAGTGAGAGAGTCCTGTGACGAAGCTAGTCCGGATGGGGATGCATGATGCGAACAAATGCTCATTACAGAAGCGACATCACAGTTTTCCCAAGTCAGACTTCCGCCATAATTTTTCCATTTTCTCAGAAGTCGAGACATATTTATTCCTTGCCGGGAATAACTGTTGCGGGTCCCATTTCTTACCGATATCCATGAAGCGTGTTAGAGCGGTGTTGGATAATGGTGTGGACTGTGAGAGTGCGGCTGTCAGATTTTTGAATCTAGGTCATGGTGCCATGAGTCGGAGGAAATCTGTTTTGAATAACTTACATTTCCTTCATCATTAGTCACATCATAGTCTGCGGGAAACATCCCGGACGAGTACTGCAACAACTTCTTGTATCGAGATCGCCAGTGCTCTTTCATGAAGGGTGTCAGATTTGGGTCAGCCCAACCTGCGAATGAGCAAAGGTACAGCTGAATTGGCACGCTATATGCGCAAGCTTCCTCCTTTGGTTCCCAGTTAGGGATGACGGCAAGGGAAACCGATCTTAGCGTGGGGATGTCCGTTTGGATTGGTTCGGCAGCATCAAGTAACTTGATAATTAGTAAAATGGAACACTCCCTGGAGATCTAGAGGACCTACTTTATCTAAATCCACCGATTCGTCCGTGCAAAGGCTCTGAAACCTCCAATGCTCACTATTGTCGCTAGACCACAGCATGTCCTGTTCGGCCCACATATCCTCCAAGGCCAATTCTTTAAAGGATGACTCCAGAACGGACGACCTTAGCTCAGTTGGAATGTCTTCATAAGCAGCTAGCATTCCCTTCGCTTCGCGCTCGGTATCAGCGAGGGCAATATTTGTGATGATAAAGATGAGTTTCGCCTCAGCGGGAGGCTTGTCTGGAAGACTCTTCGCAGCTGCCTTTTCGGGATAGAAGACGCCAGCGTTGAGTTCGGTTACCATTTTCGGCGTCTTCTTCGACTGCTCAATAAACCATTTCATGAGAGGTTTGTAGTTGTTCCCTAAGTCGAAAGCAGTATGCTGGCCCCACCATTTTGTTCGAGGAGTAGTTTTTCCCCAAAATTTCGTGATGACACCGAAGAAGGCAGAACCGCATCCTCTTGCAGCCCAGAATAGGTCGGAATTTTCCTTCTCGCTTGCAATCACAACGCGACCGTCAGCCACGACGATTTCCAGTTGGGTTAACCAGTCGCGATAAGTTGGGCCCGTGCCTCGCATGCCTACGCCCTGCCCACCACCGAGGTGGAAGCCACCAGCTGCGACAGTAGGACAGTGGCCATGAGGGTAGAAACGATTGATTTCGCGCAGCTTTTCAGCTATTTCCTGAACCCGCACCGAAGGGCCGAAAGTGATATCATGAGTGACTGAATCGTATTCCACGGTTCGGTTGAGGTGAGTGGTATCGATGAGAATGCCCGTGAAGAGGGCTCCGTTAGACAGTGTATGACCGCCTGATCGAATACCAATATCCTTCTTCAACTCATTCGCCCGCCGCACTGCAAACACAACGTCTCCAACATCATGAACCACGTGAATTTCTGCAGGATATTTATCAGGAGCATCTCCACTAGGATTGTTGCGTCTGCATGTCTCGTAGTCCGGGGTACCGGGATAGAGAATCTTCTCTTTGTATTGTCGGTTACACTCGTAGACAGGCATAGTGAAAAGTCGAGAGAAAATCCGTAATTACTTTGCGAGGTAGGTCAAATTTGAAGGTAAGTTGGATAAAACAATTAACGCGAAGAGATAGTCCATATATATAGGCCACTCTCCTCTACAGGAGATGGGATGGCGGGATTATCATGAGATCATCATCCTTATCTACGCGCACTGCAAAAGTGGAGAATATCTGCCATCGATGCTCCCTGTAAGCTCAGTGTGACTAGAAAAATGGGGACAGAAACGCTGGAAGATCTCGATCTCCAGGCAGACTGCCTACCCTAGGGTACATGGTAGGAAACTAGGAATGCAGCCAATCTGTGGGTCAGATAACTAGACTAGCTATACATGGCCTAGCGCGCAGCTGGAACAACCGGATGATCCGTAAGCACTGGGGCGGACCTCTCGGCATTCGATGCATCGGTGTAGACCCACACCCAGCGCCGGCGCCCGAGGACTCCGTCTTAGTTGTCGATCCCGTTCAGATGGGGGAGTGACGTAAAATCCAATACTTTAAGTAACGTAATCCACAACCGAACCGCGGATACAAGCGAACCGCGGATTCTCAATCAAGATTCCACTCTCTTTATTCAACACGTCATATCTTCAACACTAAATACAATATGCCTCTTTCTAAAGAATCGCGTATTCAGATAGCTATTTCAGCTTATCAGAAAGGTTAAATTAAATCAATTTTACGTACTACGTAAGTTTTTACGATCCTTAAAAATACTCTACGCGATCGACTCTACAGTTTAAAGTCACGATCAGAAAAGCGCGCTAATAGTTATAAACTTACTTAATTTGAAGAAGACGTACTTCTTAAGCGATTACTAGATACAGATACGCGAGGATTTCCAATTCGGCCCAAATTTCTACGCGAAATAATAAGGATATTACTGTTACGACCACCTACCACACTGCGGTCCAGAGGAGCGCAGTGCGGGTAGGGCTCGATTGGTAGGGTAGTCTGGGTCACATGACCCGCCCATAGGGAAAAGGGGCTTCAGAATCACGGGTTCTGAAGACCAGTAATTAGTTTAATAGCTACCGCACAGCACCGACTGAGTACTCACTGAGTGGTAAGTCGTAATATAAATTACTCACTGAGCAAGCCCTTAAGCGCTCTTAGTAAAGCGGCGATATCTATAACAGGAAATTTACGATAATGTAGAAAAACAGGTACGTATAGTGACATATATATATGTATCTCCAAACTAGCTCTCAACATAAAGCAGTCAAGAAAGACAGAATCCCCTTGTCCATGCTATTTACCACCAGCTGCTTCTGCGCTCTTCTCCTCTTCAGCCGGCCCATTATTCTCGACATCGGGCTGTGGCTGCCCCTTCTTGATACTCTTCCACTCCAGAGTAGCCGCACCCAGTAGTGTCAGGCATGAGATAATCAAACCCACCTGAAACACTTTCTGTAGCGCTTCATTGTAAGAGTGAAGGACCGTGTCGTGCAGGTCCGCAGGCATTGTATTCAGCAGCTTGGTGATGCCCCCAGAAGTGACAAGACGGGCGTTGAACCCTGGCAGTCCGGAAAGTCTCTTCAAGAGTTGATTAGCCAGGATATTCTCCCCAACGGAGACAAAGACGGCTGCCCCGATCAGCTGACCGAACAACATCAGTGCTAGTCCGGATGGCACGTCGGGCTTCGGAAGGACGGTCTGCGCTGCGAGATTGGGGATTTGGAAACACAAGCCCAGACCAAGTCCGTAGACAATCTGATAGCCGATCCACTTTCCCTCGCCGGTGTCTACGTGGAAGGTGGTGAGGAGACCGGCTCCGACGGACATGATGCAGGACCCGATGATCGCTAGTGGGGTGTAGTATCCGATCTTGGAGTTTGTGATTCCACCACCGATTGAGCCCACAACCATTGATATCATCATAGGCAGCAGGCGGATACCGGACTCCACGGCAGAACTGCCCTTGATGGATTGGAACCAGATTGGGAGGAAGTACACTGTGATTGAAGTCAGTATCAGGGGACAGTTTGCTGGATAGTGTGGTCTTATTACCAAATATATAGTTTCCAGAGCCGACGCAGAGTGTCTGCCAGAAGCCGGAAATGATACTGCGCTGCGAAAAGATGCGTACTGGAAGTGTCGCTGTCTTTGGAAGGAAGACCTGGACGGCGACAAATGAAAGAAGTAAGACGCCCATGAGAACCAAGCAAGCCACGACGCGGCCATTACCCCACTGCATACTGTCAGTTTGTGGATGAAAATAATAGTGCGCATCACTTACAGGATACATCTGGCCGCCCCACTGAAGTGCCAATATGAGACAGACCACGCCAGACACCAGAGCTGTAGTGCCAAAAAAATCCAGTTGTAGCAACTTCTCGGCCCAGGAGACCTTTGCTGTATCTTGCTTGGGGACCTTAAGACAGAAAGCAATGAATATCATGGCAGCGCCACCAATTGGCAGATTGATATAAAAACACCATCTCCATGTCACGTTGGATGTAAAGGCGCCGCCAATCAATGGTCCCACGACAGAGGCAATGCCGAAAAGGGCGCCAAACAGTCCCTGAATTTGTGGACGCTTCTGGAGAGGCACGGAATGTATGATGCACATTATCTAAGACACATCTGTCAATATTTAGGATAAAGGGCAGGGGGATGGACTGAACGTACAGTTCCAGCGAGGATACCAGCAGCGCCGACTCCACAGATCGCTCTTCCGACTATAAAGGCGACTGAATTCGGAGCCGCTCCACAGATAGCAGAGGCAACCTCAAAGACTAGAATACTGGCAAGGAAGACGATTCTGACGGAAAAGAGCTTGTACAGCTTGCCAAACAAGAGTTGGAATGCGCAGCATGTCAACAAGTAGGCACTTCCATACCAGCCAACGTCGTCGAAGGAATTGAATTCATCGGTGATTTTGGGTATGGCCTGTCAATCTCGTATAAATTAGCGCTAGAATTGAATTGACTTTAATGTAGGATGATCATACCGTCGAGATGATTGTTCTGTCCAGCGCGACCAGGAACATAGCAACAAAAGCCGAGACGATCAGACAGACAACTCTAAGGGTAGACTGGTTCTCGGGCGTGCCCGGCGGACCTGGAGGGCTTCCAGGCCTGGCCGGTCCTTCATCTGTGACTGATGCATTGGTAGCTGTCTTACCGTGCTTATTTCTCAACTCTGGAGCATCTATCGTAGCCGATTTGGTGCTGTCAGAGGTGGAAGTGACTGGCGGAGGCATGGTGATTGCGGTATTCGTAGCTCCACTAACCAAGATGCGACTGACTGGTTAGCAATGCACGAGATGTGATTTTCCAGAGCAGAATAAATAATGAGGAAGCCGTCCATATTTAAAGGAGCCTAAGGGGCAAAACATGGTCGGTGATTTCGCGTTTTGCGAAGTTTGACCAAGTAGTCGGGGGTTAGAAAGCACGAGGGGGCGGGTTCGGATGTTATAAAACCCGACGTTCCCGTCGGGTTTTATATCTTTCCCCAATCAACCCGGGCTTAGAGATCCGGGCTCCATTAACAACGTTTCTGCCACAACAGGATCGATAGTCTCATGCAATGGCGCTACCGATCTCTTCATCTGAACAGTCAGTTACTGTCAAGAGCCAGCGCGTGCTGGCCTGCGTGCTGTGCCAGCAACGCAAGATCAAGTGTGATCGTTCATTCCCTTGCGCCAACTGTGTACGTGCCGGCGAGCAGTGCGAGCAAGCAACCCGCCAGAGACACCGGAGGTTTCCCGAGAGAGAGCTGCTGGCCCGCCTACGACACTATGAGAGCCTGCTCCGCCAGCATAACATCAAGTTCGATCCTCTCCACACGCCTACTGCAGGGCGTAGGTCTCCTAGCGAGGATAAACGAGATGAACTTCCAGAGGTTGTTCAGTCGGAAGATACTATTCCGGATGCAGATTCTCGTATGTTGAAAGAAAAGAAAACTGTCGGGTCTAAATCATGGTACAAGACTCTATCCTGTTCTTTTGAAGACACTCGTGGATGACTAATCACAAGTAACTAGGAATCTTTGGCATGCCATGAGTCAAAAGGTATCACCGACTCTGCGAGTGATTGTGAGGCTCACTGACTATTAGGAAAGACTGTAGATCTTAAGGATAATGACGGAAATGACGGTGAAGACGATGAATATGATACCGGGTTCCTGCACGAGAACGATGATATGCGCCACGCCGTGATCAAGAAGGCATGGAATCACATGTTTCAAGGCAAAAGCAACGACCACCTTTTATTCGGTTCACCGGTAGGGGATGTTGACGACCTTTCTGCTTCGCATCCGACCCATGTACAGATCTTCAGGCTCTGGCAAATCTATTTGGACAACGTTAATCCTCTTTTGAAAGTCACGCATACACCCACTCTCCAAACACGTCTCATCGATGCTGCTAGTGATATCGCCAATGTCAATCCTACAATGGAAGCATTGATGTTCAGTATATACTGTGTCTCCATTCTAAGTCTCACAGAAGATCAATGCAGTGCCTTGTTCGGATCTGCCAAAAAGGATCTTTTGACGACCTATCAGTCTGCATGCCAGCAAGCGTTACGGAATTGTTGCTTTTTACGCTCTAGTGACCGGGAGTGCTTGACCGCATTGTATCTGTATCTGGTATGTGTGTGTAAAAATGATCTGTCCGCACTCACTGATTTTTGCAGGTGTCAATCAGACATGACACAGACCCTATGTCTCTCTCATCCATGCTCGGCGTTGCTATACGAATCGCACAGCGGATAGGTATTCATAATGAATCGACGTACGGTAAATGTTCTGCTCTGGAAGCGGAGATGCGTCGAAGGCTGTGGTGGTCGCTCATAATATTTGATAACCGCATCTGCGAAATGTCCGATTATAAGACCGCGTCGCTGGCTCCGACCTGGGACTGCCGCGTTCCGCTCAACGTGAGTGATTTCGAGCTTCAGCCAGAGATTAAAGCCCCACCCGCAGCAAACAACAGACCAACAGAGATGCTCTTTGCTATTGTCCGCAGTGAGCTCGCCGACTTTGTTCGTCGCAGCGCCTTCCACCTCGATTTCACCAATCCTTTTTTGAACACAATTGCCCCTCGATCTACCACTGTAGACGAGGCGGAGCAGCTTCTGGCGTTGGAGAAGAAGATAGAGGAGAAATACTTGGCATTGTGCAATCCGGAGAACCCACTGCACTTCATGACGATCTGGACCACGCGGGGTTACATAGCCAAGAATCGTCTTTTGCAACACTACTCCCAATACTCGACGGCCTCCGTGCAACAGGCAGATACATGGCACAACGTTGGTATTTCCCACGCGCTGCGTATGCTGGAGTGCGACACCAACCTCATGACGTCGCCTCTCACCAAAGGATACCTGTGGCTTGTTGACTTCCACTTCCCCTTCCCCGCATACATTCACCTTCTGCAGGATTTGAAGAAGAGGCCCGTCGAGGAGCATGCAGACCAGGCGTGGGAGGCCATGAGCAACAACTATGAGGTCCGCATCATGGATGCCAAGGAGGACGACCGCCCCTTTTTTATAGTCTTCTCTCGGATTGTCTCTCAGGCCTGGGAGGCGCGTGAACAGGTAGCCAGACAAGAGGAGAGGCCCCTGGTGCCACCACGGATTGTGTCGGATATACGGAACAAAGTGATGCAGATGACGTCGAATTTCGCACAGGGTGCAGACACAGTGCAGCCTGGTGGTTCCCTGGGTGCCAACGTGGATAACCTGTCAATGCCTATGCAAATGGATTTCAATGTGCCAGGCATAGCGTATGGCGCTGGTGGGCAGGTGCCTACGAATTTGGGACCGTGGGGATACCCTGAGATACCTGGGCCGAGGGGCATGGACGTGGATGCGAATCAATTTATTTTGAACATGATGGAGTGGAATACGTGGCATGAACAAAGCAGGTGACAGTTCTGTTAGGCAGAGACAATAATGTGTCACTCGCTAAAGCTTTTTCGACTTCCACTTTGAGATGGGAAATTATAAGTTCTACCTTCCAGCTTGTTAATAACGAACCGAGTTTGTGAGACCAGGCGGCCCTTGTAGCCCCCTATGGAATTAGAATTATATAGCCAGTTAGATTTCTGTCCCTCTCTCTTCCTTTCACTCCCCGGTCCGCTCCGCTCCATAGTGAATGCACACGCTCTTCTCTCTATAGAGATCCGTTGTATAGCGTGTAGCACTCCCTAAACTATACCAGCCTGACCCGCGATATCAGCAAAGGCATATTTATGACCCTAAAACATCGTTTTTGTAAGCTCAATTATAAAAACAAAGGGTGTCGCAACCTATCTCCCCTCGTCCAGGTACGATAGAATGGGTCAGACTATAAAGCCTGCTAGGTATATTAGCGCTAATACAATTGGCCGCCAAGGGACCGCTATGGGGCTTCTGTGTTGCAATTTTCATTCAACATCCGTATCCTCTATAGTCCAAGTCAATGAAGCGTGCCTGCTATTTCAAGAAGACACATATGTCGGGATTTTCAGGTGACTGAAGATTTTAACTTTGAGAAGGCCATGAAGAAAAACAGGACTGTCCCGTGCCTATATGGAGGAGACGATGTTTCGAAAATCGTCTCGGGTAAAGTTGAATTTCTGCTTTTTAATATTTTCGAAGACTTTATCCGCCGGCAGGGTCTTTTCAGTCCATTGTTTAAAAGTCAGTCAAACCCATCGCAGAAGGGTATTCTACATACGGAGTATATCTCGGTCCGGCTTTCATCCGGGATTTTACTTTTCTTAGCTTCGGCAATTGCACAGGTGTTTCTTACTGTGGGCTTTTTATTTACATTAAGTCTATCCTGGTCCTTAGCAGCGTCTATGTACTAACAAATGAAGTCTTTGATGTAAATAATATCTGGAGCAGGGACGCCAATTTTAAGGATATAACTAAATGGTTTATAGTTCTCTTCCACAAGATACCTGATGAACGTGGTTAGCACGCGCCTAGTTTTTAGTTTGCTTAGAGATCACTTACTCCGTGTATGTGGTGATACATTAGCGCAGTGGATGCTAAGTCTTATCTAGGCGGTTATTTTTACCCCTAATAGCGTCTTCTTCCTGGTAAGCTCTTGAAATATACCTACAAGGAAGACAACGCTCACGGCGTCTCTTCCGGGCATTCTCATCGCACTAAAAGGATCTTTTGCCCATCGTCAGTAAAGAAATCAAGACATAAAGAGTAAGAGAGTAGGCATTAAATATATACAAGACAAGGTCGGGAGAGAAAAGGAACAAGATATAAGTTACTTGATCAGCTTGCAAACGGGATAGAGATGTCCTTTTATACCTTTGCCAGAGGTATTATGATTAACTATAACTTGTATTTAGTGGATTTTACCACTTAAAGGCCTTCTAACACCCCATAATAATCCTAATTACATCATATACAACGGGCATTTTGGCGGAGGTGGGTATTGTAGAGACGGTTAATTTGGCATTATTGTCAGGCTAACAGTATAGAATATTAGGAATGAGTAGCTCACTGCACATGACCGATCACTGATCCCGCCCTGAGTAGGATCTGAGCGCTCACTGAGCCTTGACCGGTAATGAGAAATACTCAGTGAGCAACCCCCTGAGCGCCCTTATTAAAAGCGGCCCCATCCAAACAGGGAAAGTCACATTAATTCTAGAAAATCAAGTCTGTATAGGTGCCAATATTGTCATAAGGCAAATTTGATACGACTATAGGCAGTTCTATTCCAATAAATCACTTATTTGTATGACTGGTATCCCGGTGGTGAGCGATATTATCGTTGAATTAGGACTTTCAGCAAAGTGGAAGACTTGTCTGAATTCTTGCTTCTTCTTGCTTCTTAAAATACATGAAAAGTGCAGAGATATGCAGTCCTTTTATGTAAAATATGAACTGCAAACAATGCAAACTAACTAACGGAAGGTTCCTTTCTTCTCTCTGAGTCATTGCGAGATTGCGTACTTCAATAGATATAAATATGTTAGGACAACGTAGATCGTTCGCATAAATTCCGCTCTTATGCTATCTTCCCTTCACAACGGACTGTAAAGAGGGCCGACGCCCTTCTTCCCGAAGAACAACGCTTGACCCAGAACACAGTTGGGATGCCTCTAAGAATGGTTTAAAATGTTTCCTAGGTCAATTTTCCGTAAATACAGCTTGGATATCTGTGCTGTACACATCCTGATATGTCTAATCCCAATCGCCGTCTAACAAGTCTGCAACCTTCTTTCCAGCCAGAATATCCGCATGAATCTCCTCAATCGTCCACATCTTAAACTTATGGCCCGGAGGATAGTTGGTATTGTCAAAATCCGTCCCCAACACCAAATGCGAAAACGCCAGCCCGTACTTCTCATAGACATACGCCTCAGGATCGTGCTGGAACAACCACTTGGGGAACCGGACCTTGACTTTCTCAGGGTCCTTCTTCAGGACCTCATCCATGTCCACGGCACCGAGGTTCTCCGAATTGACAAATGACATCTTCTGCACACAGCTTACCCTCTGGTATCGGAGCAGATTGTAGATGCGGGAGCCCAGAGGTGCACCACCAGGCGCGCCCCCAGAGCACACGAGTTGCAAGCAGGCCGCCAGCGTTACGGCATCTTCTATGGCAAGCGTTCCGCCGCTAATAGAGGCAGGCACCGTGGTATGTGCGGCATCCCCGACCTGCACCACCCGTCCGCCCTTGGATGTCCACCCTTGGCGCAGGTTCCGCCACAGCAATGGCCAGTGCACCGTTGCGCGCATCGGCGTGTTGCGGATCAGCCCTTCGATCGCCGGATCCCAGTCCGAAACACGGTGCAGCACCGCCAAAACCTCCTCCGAGTCCACGTCCGGGTCCCACGACTCAACTGGCTCATGCCCGCCGGGCTGGAGGAACTTGTCCCGCGGGGTGAGCCCGTAGGCCACAAAGTCCGGCGAGATGAAAAGACCCAGGTGCATGCCGGGCCCAATCCAGAACTCATGATTCGAGCCACCCTGCGCCACGAGCCCACCCCAGCGCGCTTTGAACGCAGGGTCCCGAAGGGCCAGCTCCGTCGGCAACGCCGCGCGATACACGGACATGCCACTCGATCGTGTGGGAATGTGGTCGCCCGTGATAAGAAGGTCGGAGCGCGTCTTGAACGCATCGGCCGCGACGACAAGTTGTGCGACGCGGATGCTACCATCCCCCGTAACTACACCCGCCACGCCAGCCGCCTCGTCCTCGAAGTAGCGTTCGACGCGCTGACCGTATTCGACTTTCAGGCCGACGCGGGCGACCTGGCGCAGCAGCATGCGGTAGAACTTCCGGCGGATTTGATGTGGGGCCACGTATGGTAGGCCTTCTCGCTGGGCGAGATGCTCTGGGTTGTTGTATCCCAGAGTGGTTGGGCCGAGGATCAAATCGCCGTTGTGGCGCCGGTAGTACATCACACTGTCAGATTGGTCTTCTTCGAGATCTCGACAGATATCGGGCCAGTGGCGGAGGGTGCTGATGGCCGAAGGCCCGATGACGATGATATCTCCTGTACATCGCGCATGATCAGTCCTGTGGCTCGGTAATGGATTCAGATCAACAACGAACCAGTATAGACAGGACCTTGGCTTCGTTCCAGGATTCCCACCACGTTGTGTCCCTTTCTCCAGCATTCGAGTGCCGTGATCAATCCAGCTAGCCCTGCCCCGACGATCAGCACGTCGAGGTGCGTCTCTGGGGATCGTGTGGGCAGCTCGCTCGGGGTTGATGACCACCTTAGGGGATCGAATTCATCTTTGTCCCCGTGAGAAAGATACTCATTTGACACCATTCTGTATACTCTATTTGATTATGATTTCCAATTACAGGGTGAGGCCGTCTGTGGGGAACACTACAAACCATATATGTATATGGCCTTGCTTACGGGCGCAAATGAGGTTGTCCGGGGGCCCGGGAAATCATGGGAAATCATACGAAATCCCATTTCGGGACTCATCCATACCAGACGAGCTTGCCTTAATTCCTGGTACGAGATTCTTCTAGCACCGGGCTCTCGGGAGCCTTTGAGGCTGCACCCCGGGGCATTTATTTCTACCTCGGGAAATCTGAACTCCCCGGCTTCATAGCACATTTGTAGGTGATTTATATCCCGAAAGCCCGTAAAAGGAAGAGTATTAGGTTCATACTATTAAATCAAGGAGTATCATTAGTGGCTATCACTTATGAATCCTTGTTCGGGTAGTATTTGCAGGTGGTAGTGAACACAATCCTTTTCTTCCTGAAACACCACCTTATTCCTCAATGTAAATACTCAAGGATAAGGATCAACATAGCCCCAGTGGGCTTTTAACCATTTTACCAAATGCTTAAAACACGCCGTGCCCTTATTTCCTTTGCACTTTCCCTTTCAGGAGGCTGGGCAATGCGTAAAATTCCCGTCTTCTTCTATTCCGATGTGAGCTTCTAGCATGCATACATACATTGATTATCTTTCAGCGATTCGCCTATATTAGCAGTGTTTCCCCGGAGATCTTAACCATCGCGGAACTGAAAAGCGCATGTCGAACTTAACATAATTAGACCTGGTTCCTCAATCCGAACCTGGCATGATCACAATGAAGCAGGCTTGGTCTCCCCGTGTACCAAAAAAGTGAGCATTTTGCGGTAATATATAAAGCCCTATGGACCGTAGTCTCTCAGTAGCTCGCAGTTTACAATGAACGCGAGAACCTTTTGTTGAGATAGTAAGTCTCCTTGGGCGAGAGACCTATTGATCTTGTGCCGATGACTTCGTTACAGCCACTGTTTATTCCCGAAGTGACTGACAAAAGTTCCACCAGAGGTTTCCACGGTTGCTTTGTCAATTACCTCCACCTGCATCCTCACACTCTCCTCCATGGTGATCGGACCTGTGAAGTGTGGCGCGTACGTTTTCAATTTGCCGACCAATTTCTGCCTTCCCTCTGCCTCTTCTACCGTAGGTGTCGTGTCCGGCTTCGACACGACGCCGGGACTAATCGCCAGAAAAAGGATTCCTTCCGTAGGCCCAAGCGTTGCGTGGTACTTGGCCATGAGAAAGTTGGCTGCAGCCTTGGAAATTGAATATGGGGTCGCGGTATCAATTGCAAAGCGACTGGCTAAGTCCATATCTGCTAACAGGGACGAGACAACAATGACTTTCTTTTGACACCCCTTTCGAATCAGTGGTAGGAAGGCATTGATCGTGTGTGCCACCCCTACGACATTTGTTCTGCATGAATCTAAGACGTTCTCCTCCAAGACCTCGGGGGACAGATCGACGATGGTGCTGAAAGCACTGCTTGCGGTTAGGATCGCAGCGTTGTTGATCAGGATGTCTAAACCTCCGCCGGTGATGTTGCCGACTTGCTCGGCAACGGCCCGAAGGGATTTGGCGTCGGTGATGTCGGCACAGACAAGGTGTATATTGGTGATGTTGTCGGTGGCCAGACGTTTTTCGGTAGCGGATTTATTGCGGACCAGGCCAATCACAATATTTCCCGGATTCGAGGAGAGGTGCTTGAGCCAGGTGTAGCCCAGCCCTCGACTTGCGCCGGTGATGAGATAGGAGGGCATAGTGTTGGTCTGGATGAACATTGAATGACAAGCGCCAGAGATACATATTTATATTATTCTTGGCCCTCTCCTGTATGATTTCTGCATTAATTCCCATTTTGGTTTGTCTCATTGGGTGGTCGGGCAATTGTTATCGGGGATTCAAAGCTTACCGAAGCCCGGCCTTACTCCCAACAATGATTGGATGAGGCCTATATTGGGCATATAAGTAAACATCCCGAACCCCCCGGTCATTGGATGAGACTCAAACTATACCTGACAAGCTCTGGCCCACTAGTTTGATTATGTACGAGGTTAGATGTAGCTGAAGGGTACATAAGCCGCTCAAACCAAGACACCACATCCTGCCTTCAAACCCTTGAAAATGGATCTATCTTACACCGATGGTACTTTCGGATCACCAGTGAAGACTGTGCTCACGGCTCTTGTTGCGACCGTGGTCACCTTCTTGGCTTATATTGTCTTCCTATCATATACCCCAAGTGTCGACAAGAAGTCGCCTGAATTCACACCCAATACTGTCCCCCTCGTCGGCTCCTGGGGTTTCTTCACCCAAAAGTGGTAAGAATTCATCCTCCCCTCGCTTGTGAGAAGGGAGGGCGCTAATTGCAGTATGTAGGGCCTTCTGGAAAGACTGCGTGGCCAAGTCCAAAACAGGCCACTTCAGCTTCTGGCTAGGGAAGAACCACGTCGTGGGAGTATCTGGTGCAGCAGCCCGCAAGATTTTTCTCGATAATCATGACTTCGATTTCGTGCGCGGAGCTGTTCTCGTTGGCCATGGACCGGACTTTGTCCCTCCTCTTCACGAGATCTTCCACAACAACTATCAAAACGGCAGAAGCTACTTCCAGCGCCGTTTGGTTGACCTGCAAAAGTCGGAGCAGCTAGGCAAGCGTCTGCCCGGCGTGACGAGAGATGCTCGAATGGCCTTTGAGGCCCTTGGCAAGAACCCCTCTGGCATCATGAACCCGACGGATGTGTGCTATCGGCTGGTGGTGCAGCAGGCTTGTCGCGTCGTGTGCAGCGAGGAGATCTCTGACAATCCAAAGCTTCTCGAAAGGTGCCAGAACACCCTGTCACTGCTGATGCATACCAGCAGTATACACACAGTTGCGCTTCCGTATCTGCCCTCGATTGCCAAGATGAAGCGCCGATGGGGAAGATACGGGCTGAGCAGCATTGTAACCCCGATCGTAAAGAGACGTTTGCGGAAAGGCGCTCCCCGCAGGGACGATGTTGTTCAGCATATGGTTGATAGTGGCGATTCGCAAGAGTGGATGGTCAACTTCTTTATCAGCATCCTGTTCATTGCCTCCGCTAATGCGGGTTATCTGTGCGGCGCTATGCTCAACATTGTCGCCCACCACCCAGAATGGCAAGCCAAGATATACAGCGAGATCAGAGCCGTCGCCGAGGCCCATTCCAAGAACCCGAACGCGCCATTCGTGGACCAACTCGACTGGATCCCACTGGAGGCATGGGAGTCCTTCTTCCCTTCGGTCGACCTCTGTTTCAAAGAGGCCATTCGCATGTGGGTGGCATTCCCAATGATCCGTCTCAACATGGCTCCGCACTCGGTCCCGATCCCCGACACTAACGAGGTCATTCCCGCGGGCACATTTGCCGCGTACAACACCACCGAAGTCCACTTCAATCCAGAGCTGTACCCGGATCCATACAAGTACGATCCCGATCGGTTCCGCGAAGGTCGTGAGGAGTTCAAGAAAGAGGCTTATGGCTGTAAGTTGCGGCTCAAACTGTCTAATTTGTAATCATACTACATACTAAAATTAGCGGGATGTAGTTGTCGGTTGGGGTCAAGGTCGACACCCCTGCATGGGCATGCGCTGGGCCAAGATACAGCTAAACATCGTTCTTGCGTACGCTCTTGCGATGTACAAGTGGAGCGGATGTGATGAAAATGGACAGCCTAGCACTCACTTTGACCTGAAGACCGATCTGAATGCTGCGGGCCCGAGTTTACCTGTGGGACTGTTTTGCAAGTATGTTCCTAGGAGCATGGCTTGAGGGTTGGGTGGGTGCAGACTACGCTGGGAAGAAGTTTTGTATATACATCAACAACCTAGGTACTTTCCCGAACAAATGGTAGGTAAACATATTGAATTAAACAATCACCTTGCAAACGCGCAAACACCCAACCATACAGACGTGGTATGAGCAAAAAGTGCAGTGTCATTAGGAAGCAAGCCTACACCAAGGAGCCCGGATGGGATGGCTGGTCTTTGTCCCGATTCAGCCCTTGCCAATTTCCGGGGTTTCGGGGGTTTGGAAGGGCCAACAAATGAAGGATACGGCTGACCGTGAGGCCTGAAGTCTCTCCGAAACACCTGGGGATCAACGAGAACAGTGAAAGCCGGTACCGGTGATACTACACTACAGACTGAATTTTCTTCACCACGCCCAGCTCGAAAATACGGAGGTTCGACGTTGACCCCTACTTTGAAAAGAATATATACGCCCCAAGAACAACAGTCATGACCAGAGCAGATTTCGACAAAAGACCAGAGACTCCCTGGGAATCACTGGGAAACTCCAAGCCCTCACGCACTGCTCCATCATTAATCCACTCCTCGATCCAGCCAATTGTCATTCTATATGTGCTGTCAGTGGTGATTGAACTACCCTCATCGGCTGCAACATACTGGCTCCGTTTTGTATCGGCAAAGTTCTCGTGGTCCCCGAACAAATGCTCTTTATAGTACGGATCCTCCTTCATCATCTTGTAGTGTTCGACGCTCTCAAACACCACCTGACTGAAACAATCGTAGTCGGCAATATTTGACATTTGGCGATCGTAAATTCGGTTCATCATGCGACGAGTTTGCGTGGGATTGTGAATCTATAATCTTCAGTCCCCATCCAGCTCTATAAGCCCTAAGAGGGTTGGTTATTGATCACATACCACCGTCCACCGTTTGACACCGTATTTGGCCATGAGATCCTTCGTCAAAGGCGCCGAGACCTGGATCATATGCCGACGATATGCTTCCTCGCTCATCCCGGGCTTTCGATAGCCCAGGATGGTCAGGCAGAGATACCGGCTGGGAGGGAGGCCCTCTGATTCTGTTACAGTCGTTGTGGTAGCCATTTGTGGTCGTATGACTCTTACAATACCTTTTGCAAGTAAATGTACAATATACAATAACCCGAATATATAGATGGTTCGGTGTATTCGTGTCGTTCGGGTTCCGGGTCTCACTGCCCGCGTTCCCAATTTCCCGACAAGGGCTGCTTGATAGTATATAGATCTCGGACGACATTGAACGTACTGTCCATCACAAACCACAAGAAGCAGAAAAGACAACATGGGGTCCACCGAAATTGGCACATTGAACCGGCAGATCGGCTTGTCGAACGAGCACGTTGGCATCCTGGGCGACGCGCCCGTAGACAGCGCTTCTATCCAGGAAGCTAACCGTCTCCTGCAAAAGAACCACGAAGAATGGCACATGTTCTTCCGTGACCGGGCAGGCCACAACCACATCGCACACTCTATCCTCACCTGTCTAGCGCTCGGTGGCGCGCCCGAAGATATCCAGCGCGCCTACGATGATGGCGTGGGCATTCAGCGACCAATCCCCGAAGTCGACGCCGCGACCGTCGAGCGACTCGCCGAGGAGGAATTCTTCTACCAGACGCTGGGAACAATCACGCAATACACCTCCTTCCTCGTTTTCTTCCAGCGTCAGATGGACGAGCGCGGCTGGAAGGAGACGGTGAACAAGTACGTCTTCTCGCGCAGCAAAGTAGCCGAGAAGATGCTCGCTCGGCTCTACGAGGGCGCCTACCACCCCATCATCCACCTAGGGCTGGGTATCGAATTCCAGCAGCCCAGCATCATCGCCGAGGCCCTCGCGCAGGCGGCTGCCCATGACGACAGCCACATCAGTACATTTTTCGAGACCTGTGAGGCACAGGCGGGGATTGCATACCCGCCCCAGCACCCCAAGTTGCTCATCCAGCTCCTCCACGAGACCCGCGCCAACGACGCTATCCGGACCGCTCCGCGCTGGGAGGACTTTGGGAACAAGATGCGCGATGGCGTCGTCGGTCGCGTAAATCTGGAAATGGCCTCCATTGCCTCCCAGTTTATCGTCAAGCCCGAGGACTTGGAGTGTCGCACCGCCGAGATGATTAGCGTGTGCGCCTACATGGCCGGGGCGAGCCAGCGTCCGGGCCGGAAGAGGAAGATCGACTTTTTCTACATGCACACGCTCACCAGCTCGATCTTCTTCAGCGTTCTGATCAAGCAGCAGTGGATCAAGATCGAGGACCGCGTGCGGCTGGTCGAGTGGAAGGGGAGGCTGGATCTGGCCTGGTATGTTGTGAGTGGGTCGGCGGAGCTGTATGAAGATGCGGTGACGGGGTACCACGATGATTTCAGTGCGGAGATGGGGTGGAAGGAGCTATATGCTGTCGTAAATAAGGAGCACGACGATGGACATGTGGTCAAGATGATCCGCGCGTTGAAGAATGGACAGGAAGCCTCGCGGTCGTTTGAGGGGGAATATCCCGATGCGTTTCCCGTCAAAGGTAACATGTGGTTGAAGATTGCACGCATGGCGCTAGATACCACCAAGGACTGGCCGACTGATCAAAAGTTTGTGAACTTTACGGGTTTTGATATGGGGTGGAAAATTCGCCCTGATCTCGCTTAGTCCACTCAATTAAGTGCTGTTCAAGCTGGGTACTATTTGAGCATGTAGGGCGTAATCGTATGGGAAGAGCAGTTTCACACTCTTCATATGTTCACATTATTCCGGCTTTGAGCTATAAAGGCTATACACAACAATGGCTCTATATATCGCTAGGCAGGACCAGTGGAAGGCAAATATGCATGTAGGAAGGGAAAGAAATGCCTCGCCAAACCAGTCGCGAGACACAAAGGCGTGCCCGAAGGGAACTTGGCCGACCCATTCGCATTCACCACACTAACGTTCTTCATATCATATTTGCCCTCCTGGTCATCAGCCGCTTCAATCATCCCCGCGGCCAAATCCAGATACGAAACGAACGACTCATCATGGTCGAGATTCAACTCATGGCCCCGTTGCGCATCAAGCGCCAAGCCACCCGGCTTGATGAAAATCGTCGGCACCAAATCCTGTTGCTGCCGAAGGTAGACTTCTGTTCGGCGCAGGTCCTCGTACACATGTGAGGCTGCGGTGCGCAGGATGGGACGGAACCACCAAGGCATGTGCCGGCTCAGATGGTCGTCGATTGTCCCAGAGGACAGGAGGAGGATTTTGGGAAATGGGGCGCTGAGCTGACCATGAAATTTTAGCTTCTCAATCGCCGCAATGATGCCCTTGGCCGTGTCCACACCGACTTGGCAGCCGGGCACGTTGTCGTTCGTCGTCACCACGTGGAAGATGGCGCAGGTGCCGCGGATGCATTCGGCCAGAAGATCGATATCGTAAATGCTCCCTTCGTAGACGTTCACGCGCTTATTATTGGTGACCGTGGGGACCTTTTGAATCAGTTTGGTCTTGCTGCGGCAGTAGGCATTGACTTTCGCATCTTCCGTGCGCAGGAGGTTGTCAATGAGAGCAGTGCCACAATTTCCTGTGGCACCGAGGATAGCGTAGGTGGACATGTTGAACAGAAGGACTGTCGATTGATCAGAATGTTTGCTTTGTTTCTGGTGGACAGGTCCTTAATTTTATCAATCATTTTTTTTCTCTCTCCCGACTATGCCATTCGGGTTTCGGACATGGGTGCCAAGTATGAGAATCATCGGGACATAGCAGGTCACTCGGTGGAGGAACAAGCGTTCGGGTAGTAGCTTGTCCGAGCATGTTTTGCCCAACAACGAGTAGTTATTGAGAGCCGGGGGTTAGAATGTGCGCCGGCAGTCTAGTGGGGTGACCTTTCTCTTTGTAATTGGCTGGATGCTCCCAAATCTACCTACATATGTGGACGTCAGTGGCCTGTGGAACTGTATCAAGTCTGAACTCCCACACTACATTCTAGACCGTGGCTGCCTGCAAACACTTTCTATAAATGCAGATGGCCAGGACGGCTTTACATCCTGAACCCGCAGTCTTACTTACGACATCACTATATCAACTCACTCCAATCAAGCTTGCCCTAACTTGAAGCATGTCCATCCGAGCTCTCAACCAAAACTTTCCCTCCTTGAACTTTGCTGCCAATGCGGAAGAACAGGGCCCACCCCACCCTTTCCTCCCTCCTCACGGCGAAGGCGACCAACCTTATCCCAACCCGTGGTCTTTCCAGTCTGGAAACGGTCAAGCCGGCCGCCCAGGCCATCCCTACCTGTCTCCGTGGGCCCAGGCCAACGATGAAGACCAGGGCAACGAACCCAACAACGAAACTGGTAATATCTCCGCTTCTCGCAAGCCATACCCATACCCAGGCCCCGCGGAAGGCCATCCACCGTACACCTTCCCCGGCGCCTCTGAAGGCCGCAAACCATACCCTTTCCCGGGCTACGCTCAACAGCCACACGCCTATCCCGGCCTTGCGGAGGGTAGGAAACCATACCCTTCCCCCTGGGATGAGGACAAACCCAACCACTCCCCTCCCAAGCCGTACCCCTACCCTAGACCAGGTGATGGCCCCAAACTCCACTCCTACCCGGGTGCTGTCCCATGGAGACAGCCCTACCAATCCCCATGGGAAGACGACGACAAGTCCACGCCCTCTTTTCCGCGTCAACCACATCAATTTCCGGGCGGGTCGCATAGCGCGGGTCCATTCCCTCCACAACCTTACAAATACCCGGGTAACCCTCCCGGTGCGACTCTGTGCCCTCAGCAGCCATACCCGTTCCTCAGAGGCCAACCGGGTGGACACGGCAAAGCAGGATGGGGCAGGTACAGCTCCTTCGGCCAGCCAAATTTCGGTGGCCCTTCAGTTGGCGGCTTCGGACGAGGGGGGTTCGACGCTCCTTATGCGTCCCACGGTCCCTGGGCATTTAGTCAACAGGCACCTTACACATTCCCGTCCACGTCCACCGCATCCGATAAATACAAGCCCAAGGTTGATGTATTCGATACCCCTGAGACATTTGTGATTCACGTGCCGCTCCCCGGTGCCAAGAAGGAAGATATCGAAGTCAATTGGGATCCGAGAACGGTGGAACTTAGCATCAACGGGGTACTCAGCCGGCCCGGCTCTGAGGACCTGGTGAAGACGATTGCGCTGGACGAGCGGAAGGTTGGGGCGTTTGAGCGCAAGGTGCGATTGGGAAGTCGGGCGAATCCGCCCAAGATAGATGGAGATGCGATTTCGGCCAAGTTGGAGGATGGAGTTCTTGTTGTTGACGTGCCAAAGACAGAACCGGATGAAGTTGAGATTAAGAAGGTCGAGGTTGACTGAGCGTAAGTTGGAGGACGCATGGGGATAGATCCCACAAGGCCCGTACATGGCCAATGAATGGGAATTGTTAAAAACACCCCAACTTTTTTGCTAGCAATGAATGTATATATTACGGTACATAATGATCCCCAAGCCAGGGCCGTGACAGGCGGGTTTACTACCATCATACACTACGAGCCCAAGTACCTCGAAAAACCAAATGATAATAGTTCTCTTACGCGGATACAAGGGAAGGAAAAATACTGGAGATTGAGATCAGTAAGATGAAAGTGGCATCGCGATCACGTCTGATGAGTTAGACCTAGGAGCGACTGACAAGACGAAGGTAATCACAGAAATTCACCTGCTTACTTTACTTTAGCTTGATTTGAATTGGATCTGAGTCGGGGCAATCGAGCAATACCGAGAAAGCTCGGAAAATGGTGAAATCGGACAATTGTACCTATATTACACGAGGAAATCATCGATCAGTTAATTCCCCGAAACCCGAATGGCCCGACCTCATTCATTTCCCGAGCTCAGCATGCGTACATAGGTAGCCAATATAGTTACCATTACTGGTAATTGTACCAAACCGGAAGCAGAAATTCCACAACTCATTATTTAGTATCATTACCATTACAATGTCGAAGACGCCTACGTTCGAAGGTATATCCACCCTATTCACATGATACACTGGGATACTGAACAACGGATAGAAACCACCGGCTGCCAAAAAGCCCTATTCGAATGGGCCGACAGCTATGACACCAAAAACTGGGAGCGTCTGAGGAAAGCCGTCGCCCCAACTCTCAGAGTAAATCCTACGTTCCATCTATCCAAGCAGCGCAGGTTTGACCATCGACACAGATTGACTACAGCTCCTTCCTCGACAAGATCTGGGAAGCCATGCCGCGCGACGAATTTATCGTCATGGCCTCAGATCCGCACGTCCTGGGCAATCCGCTTCTTAAAACGCAGCACTTTGTTGGGTTGAGTACGTGGGAGAAGGTGAGCGAGGACGAGATTATTGGTTGTCACCAGCTGCGAGTGGCGCATCAGCGGTATGCCGATGATGGGTTCAAGGAGGTAGCGGTCAAGGGCCATGCGCATGGGACGGCCACAATGTGGTATGCAAGAGTTGAAGGCGAGTGGAAGTTTGCGGGCGTCTGTCCCAAGGTCAATTGGACAGAGTACGATTATGATAAGGTGTTTGCGGATGGGAAGGAGCATTTTGGCGAGAATGGCGCGAATGGGCGTTGATAAATGGTGTTTACAGATGGACATTGTGCTATGTTGAAGTATGAAGTTCAGGATTGGATAAAGAGAAATATCTAGACGGATACGAGGGATAAAAATTTCAATGGCTATATAATTATGGCGACATGGCGTTCAACGGGGTGAACATGTAGCTGTGTCACTGCTACCAGAACATAAAAAGTCGGAGTACCTATGCTGGCCAATGTGGCTTCTTGAACTTGGAACTGGTATCCAGAGCCGAGGAAAGCCCAGCAGACTGTATGGAAAGATTGAGTGGAAAATAAGTATCTGGAAAGGAACGTACATTTATCAGCCTGGCCTTATTTAATTCGGTATATGCAGCCCAAGCTATCGACACATTGAGCTTATGAAAATTGTTACATCGCAGCCTCCGGACAGAGAAACAGAGAAGAAAAGCCAAAATCTAACTATAATACTCTTCCAACCATGACCTCAAAGCCCCGATGGTGGGATACTCCAAGAACAAACTTCCCGCAACGACAATACCCAGTTCCTCGCGGAACTTCTCCGCAATCACCAGACTCATCAGACTGTCCACTCCAAGATTGGCAAATGCAGCGTCATCGGTAAGATCGGACTGTTCGAGACCAGCCTCTTTAGCAATGAGGACCAAGGCTTTGCCCGATGTGCTGTCCGAGTCAGCTGCAGCGGGGGCAGCTGGTGTAGGCGCGGGTGCCGGTGCAGGGGCAGGGGTTGGTGCTGGTGGTGAAATTTGAGGAGCGACCTCGGGAGCTGCAGGCTGAGGTTGAGATACAGCTGGAGCAGGGGCCGGTGTAGGCACAGGCACAGCAGGATTAGAAGCACTAGCAGCAGCATACGACTTGGCAACTGAGGAATCCGGAGCAGCAAAGAAGCGGTTCATCAGAATGCGCGGGTAGCGGCGGAACTGGATGCCTCCAACCATTCCCATAATCACACCATCCTGGAAGACATATACATCCCCAAAATATACCGACGGGTCGTCCTCTGAAGGGATCATCTTCACATAGGACCTGTATTTTTGGCCTGCGACCAGAGGCCGAGCGAAGCGCATACTATTCCATCCGGGAGTCACACAGAATGTGTTCGCAGTGTCGCTGGCATCGGATACATTCATGATGAAACCAGCCAGATGGGCGACGCTGTCGATGAAATATGGGGGGACTGTGTAATCACCTCCACCTTCGACATGTTTGAGGGTGACGTCGGCGAAGGCTTCAAACTCGTTCATCACGACGGCCTGCATGCCGCGGTATTTGTCAGCGTATTCGACGAGGTTCTTACCGAAGAGAGTATATGCCATCTTGTGCGAGAAGCGGTTGGCGATTCCCTCGGCCGCGAGACGATTGAGGGTTTCGATGCGGCCCTGGACGAGGTGGGCCAGTGGTCTCCACGATGAGAGCCATGAATCGGCATGTTCATAGAGCACACGACAGGTGGCGAATGGCTCGGAAACTGTGTCGTCGCTGGCAACATTCTGCCAGACGAAGTCGGCAACAGCGGCGTTTATATCGTTTGTTTTTGCCGTCACGCGGAAGTACTGCGGCACCTTGGTGTTGTTTTGGGCTACAAGACCTTTGGTAACTATCAAGTCGGTAATATTCATATCCACGGTTTTGGCGTTGGGAATGAGTTTCTTGTACAGGTATTTACCCAATGTGTAGACAATATCACCATGAATAGACTATGAAATTAGTACAACACGAAAACGGAGGAAAATATAGACACTCACTGATGTGATGACACCGCAGTTATTCATTTTATGGCCGTGGGCGGCAGCCAGGAGGTCGACCTGCATGAGGTCAGACTGCATGACAACTCTGCCGGTCGATCCCTCGAATGTCTCTTCAATGATTTGCTGAACAGTCGTAGTCTTCAGGGGTGACACCGGTGCAGTAGCAGCTTGTCGACTAATGCCCTTTTCCGCATCGTAGAAAGTATTTCCCTTGGTCAACGCCCAATCGCCCTTGTACTGAATCCAGTATTTCTTCTCGTTCCAGCTGTAGGTTGGCAGATCCAGCAGACGGAGCGAAGACTCGAATGGTCTATGGAACTCGCTCCATCGTATCTGAAGTCCAGCAGTGTGAAGCTGTCCCAGGGTCTGCGCAAGAGTCGTCCAGTTGTCCTCGCCCCGACGGAAAGAGCCCACCGTTAGGGGAGCAGGATTGAAGCACGCTTTGATAAATGAGACACAGACTGGGTGAGGCCCGAGCTCAATCCAGACTGTGTCTTTGTCCACGATTGATGTCTTTTCCGCGTTGTGTATAGCAGACAGGAAGTCAACTGTTCCGCGCGTCGCTCGGCACACATACTCGGCATTCAGCGACTTTTCGTCAAAAACAACTTTGCCTAGTAGAGGGGATATAATAGGTAGTTTTGGTGCGCGGAAGACGACGCTCTTTCTCGCGGTCTCCTCGAAGAGATCCAGGATGGGATCTGTCTGGGCAGAGTGGAAGGCAAATGGAACATCAAGGAAGATAACTCTGTACCCTTTCTCCTTAAGAGGAATGGACGCAGCCTCCATCTGCTCTGTTGTGCCAGAGAGAACGGTCTCTTTAGGCCCATTAACACAGGCAAGGTCGTAAGGAAGTTCTTTCACGGCTTCTTCAATCTCTGATTTAGATGCTTTGACAGCCATCATCTTGTGCGTTCCAGCTGTACACAACGATTCGAGCATCTGGGCACGCGATCCAACGAGGAAAATGGCATCGCTAGCTGAGAGGACACCAGCAATGGCAAACACCGCATACTCGCCTAGACTATGTCCAGCGACGACTTCAGGCTTGATACCTAAGCTGTCAAAGTATTTGGCCAAGGCGATTTCGATACAGGTATGAGCGACTTGCGTGATGACCGGTGACCAGGCGTGGTCTTTCGGAAAGCTCCCGTCAATAGCAGGAATGAACGATGGAAAGCCGTGTTGTTGACCCAAACGGTCAAGGGTCTCAAGCTGGGCCCGGAAGAACGGCGAGTGATGGTACAACTGCAGGTTCATCGACTTGTCAGCGGCTCCTTGGCCAGTGAAAACAAAGGCAACTGGTGGTGCTCCGGTGGCAGGAATGGACTTCATGGAGTCAACATCCTCCAACTTGGAGGCGAGCTGCTGTTTGAGGCTGCCCACATCTGCTGCGCTGATTGCCACACGGTAATTGTGGTGGTATCGCCTGGCTGTAAGTGAGTATGCCAGATCAGCCATTGACACTGTGTCGTTCTTCTCCAGGTATGCGATCAACCGTTGGATGTTTCCCTTGATTGAAGTTTTACTCTTCGCAGAGATGGTAAACACATGACTAGGGCGAGGATCTGACCCAGCCCTCTCTCGCACAGGCCCTTCCTCTAGCACAAGCGTAGTGTTTCCACCAGCAGCACTGAAGTTGTTGATCACAGCAATACGCTTTTTGTCCGGGGTGAGGGACCACTCTGTGGTTTTGAAAGGAATGTGCAGATTGCGCTTATCCATACCCTTGGGGAAGCCGGGGTTGATGTCGCTTTTGATGCCGACATGGCGGGGGATCGCACCCTTCTGCAGCATGAGAAGTACCTTTATCAGTGCAGTCACACCGGCCGCAGCTTCCCCATGGCCGACATTTGCCTTGACAGCGCCGATGTAAAGCGGTTGCTTGGAGGTCCGTCTCTTACCCTTAATGGGGGCAAATACATTCGTGATGGACTCCATTTCTTCGGCATCGCCCGCTTGAGTGCCAGTACCGTGGAATTCAACGTAGCTGACACTAAGAGGATCAATGCCTGCCCGCGCCATTACCTGTCTGTACAGGTCAGATTGGTGGCCAGCGTGTGGGTGCGTGATAGAAACAGCATTGGCAGAGTGGTTGGTAGCTGCTGCTGGAATCACCCCGAGAATATTATCGTTATCTGCTAGTGCATCATCCAGCCGCTTCATCACAATCGACCCAACACCATCTGCACGGCAGTACCCATCAGCCGCGCAGTCCCAGGTCTTGCAGGCGTTAGGCGTCTTGGTGAGGAAATGGCCATTACAGAGACCAGCGAAGGCGTCAGAATTGGTCAGCACATTGAGACCTCCTGCTACGACTGTGTCAACGTCGCCGGCCCAAAGTGCAGTACAAGCTGCCTGAATAGTAGCCAAACTCGACGAGCAGGCCGTATCACAGTTGAAACTGGGACCAGCAAATTTGAAAAAGTAGTTAATCCGACCGGGGCCAAAAGCACGACATCCACCGGGGATGAAGTAGGTGCTGATCTCTTGGCCAGTGTTGACCTCACGATAATCGTCACTGGCCTGACCATACCAGGTGCCAATGCGGTTTAGGTCAGTAGCACTCGTGCGGTTCGCCACGTAGCCTGCTCGCTCCAAGGCTTCATATGCTGTGACAATAGCCAATCGCTGCATAGGATCCGTTTGTTCAGCCTCACGGGGCGACATGTTGAAAAACGGCGCGTCAAACAGGCCCGGTTCATCGATGAAACATCCATACGCCGTGTGGCTAGTGTTCATTCTCTTTCCCGTAGAGTCGTGATGCGAGTCAACATCAAAGCGATCAGCGGGAATCTTCCGATGAACATCCAATCCAGCCTCCAGAAGATCCCAGAACTTCTCTGTGTCAGTTGCACCGCCTGGCATACGACATGACATGCCGACGATGGCGATCTTTGACTGCATGGAGCTTCCGGGTACGTACTCCTTGTGGTCGACATCAGAAGTGACCCATGCGAACAGATCGTCTATTTCGACGGAGACATCACTGATGGTGGAAGTCAACGCGCTCGTCAGCTGTTGAGCAGCAACTGAATGACGAAACACCTTGATGCTCACATCGCGCGCATCGCTCTTAGCCACCTTCTCAGCAACACCCCGAGTGACATTTTCCCACACAATTTGCTTGGTCATGATTTCAAAGATCACTTGTTCAAACAGATCGGTGGCAGTCGACGCAACAAATGGCTGACCTGAGCTGGTCGACATTACAGGCACGATTGGCCTGAATCGTGGGGCCAAAGAGGGAGATTGGACGACTGCTTGCGCATCCTGATAGGTATAGATATGAGCGGCATGGCACAACCCCCCATACACCGGCAATTGCGCATATTTGCGATCTCTAAACAAGGCACAATTGCGGAAGAGTGCTTTGAGTCGAGATGGAGGGCCGCTGACAGTGACTGAGGTCTCACTAATGGCGCTAACAAAGATCTTACTGGCTGACGGGATATTTTCCCTGGCTTGAATGTGATCTAGCTCTTTCTGGGCTTCATCCACAGTCAATCCGTAGACGACATATGCCCATGAATCAGGGGACTCTGTGTCCACGGCTTCCAGGTTTTGCGAAATATCACCCACAAACACACCAAGACGGAAGGCGATGCGTAGAACTTCAACACCGGCAGTGACTAAGTCATCTAAAGACATGGAGACTGAAACAGCTGTCGAGACGAGGATGCCTACCCCGAGGCCAGTCAGTAGATTGTTGGATCCCCTTGTCTGGTCTTCTGGGTATAGTTCGCAGTGTCTGGGTTGTTAGCAGTAGGCAAGCTGATGGGGGGAAACGGTGACATACCCAATGTATGTCCCCAGCTGCAGCACACAAAGCAACACCCCATCAATAGACTGAGAAAGCGGTCCCTTACGTAGGTCCATCTCACTTGCTAGAGTCGTCACGGACTCGAAGGCCGGAACGAGCTGGGCGAGCTCTGCGCGTAATTGGCTAACCTCATTCCGCAACGATCTTGTGGCTTCGTTCAAGAAGCGAGCCAAGATAGCATGGTTGCGTTGTTTGCTGTGGCTGTGTATCCGACGAAGGAGGGTTGATAGGTCGTCTGTGGGGAACTCATTACTGAAGTAGAGGGCCTTGAATTCAGGGAGGTCCTCGGCCTCGGCTGGGGGGGTGCAGGCTACCATGTGAAACGAGGTCGTAGAGGGGGGCGAGGAGGATGTTGACATGTTCTTGTAACCCCGATTGCGTGTGGTAATGACGCTGGTTTGAACAGCAAGAAGTGCAAGATGAATTATATACAGGGAGAGTAGAGTGGAGAGTGTCCAGAACAGATTGCAATGTAAAAGACAAGCAATCAAATTGGAGATGATTCAAAGTAACGGGATCTCTCAATTTGTAGCCAGTGATGAATCTAACCCATCGCTACTCGATAGGCTGTTCGCAGAGAAAAATAGCCCGACTCCCGAGTCGGAATTCGGACAACGGGGTAAGCAGATGCAGCCCCGACGGGATATACAAAGGATTCATCCAAATTCCCGGTCCCACCATCTATCAGCGCTTTCCTGGCTGTGTCATCACATTATACAGACACAATGGGCGAAGGAGGGTACCAACAGATCAACAAAACACTGAATGTGTGCGCTTTTAATGATTATCTCACCACGCAACAATCACGACTACCCAAACTGCTCGATGTCGAGCAGCTCAGTCCACGGGTCCTTCGTGTCCTTGGCCAAAACGCGGGAAAAGTATGCTCCTCTCTGATTCAGCTCCATATCGGAACCTAATTGTTAGTTCACATTGCAAGGCACAAACACATATATTGTTGGCACGGGCAAATATCGCCTCATCATCGACACCGCACAGGGGTACCGCGAGTGGGCAGATCTGATCGATATGACACTATCTGAGCGCTCAATTGCATTGTCTCATGTGTTCTTGACACACTGGCATGGTGATCATACCGGCGGAGTACCGGATCTTATTAGGATGTACCCACACCTCGCCGATGGCATCTACAAAAATTCTCCAGAACACAGACAACACCCTATCGAAGATGGTCAGATGTTCAAGGTGGAGGGGGCAACTCTCCGCGCAGTCTATGGACCAGGCCACTCGCACGATCACATGTGCTTTGTGCTCGAGGAGGAAAATGCCATGTTCACAGGGGACAACGTCCTTGGGCATGGCACGAGCGCTGTCGAACAGCTAGGTCTCTATATGGAAACACTCCGGAGGCTGCAATCTCAGGGTTGCAAGATGGGATATCCCGCCCACGGTGCCGTGATCCCCGATCTGCATGGTAGGATTGCGAGCGAGCTGGCGCAGAAAGCACGGCGGGAGAATCAATGTCTCACTGCACTGGGTAGGATCCAGAAAGACAGCTCGACGGGGCAATTGGCTAGTGTCACTATTAGCGAGCTTATTGACGTAATTCATGGTCCGCGGGTGGATGAAGAGGTGCGGAAAATGGCATTAGAACCGTTCATGGAGGAGGTGTTGAGGAAGCTGGCGGAGGATGGAAAAGTTGCTTTTCGAGTGAGAAAGGGGGTGAAGACTTGGTTCGCGCTTGCTTAGTTATATTGACCCCATCACCACATTCTATCGACTGAGAATGAAAATTCAGTTCCCTACTCATTGTTGCCAAATGCGTCCTGTGTGTACTATCCTATACTGTCAAGCAACAGGACGCCTCAACAGACTCGGGTCATAGTCATACTCAGGCCATAGTATCCCTCATAGGAAATTGTCAAATAAGATGGTGGTAATAGTGACGTAAATCATGTCATAAAAGGGGCCAAACGAGCTCCTCTGCACCGAACAAGGGAAGAAATTTAATGATCCATAATAATCACAAGAATGATCTTATATTGATCTGAATACAAGAAATCATCAAAATAACCATTTGAAGCACATTTTCAAGACAGGCATCTACTTTCCTATTCGATACTAGCCGAGCAAGGTAATCCGAGCTGTATTGGTTAAAATCTAGAAAGCTGTCTAAGCAGCACCACCATCAATGCCCAAGACCTTGCCATTGACCCATTCACTCTCGTTCGAAGCCAAGAAGCACACCACCTTAGCAACATCAATTGGGTAACCACATCGAGTCAAAGGTGAGACATGGGCCACAATCTAAATCATTAGTCTGGGTACGATATTGAAATGTGATTGATGGAGCTTACATCAAGAATCTGCTCCTTAGACATGTTGTCCGCGTTGGGCAAATAGTCCTTTGCCGTTTCGTGGAACATATCGGTGACAGTTCCACCGGGGGCAACTGCATTGACGGTGATCTTCTTATCACCGCAGTCTTTGGCGAGACAGCGAACGAATGTGTTGATGGCGCCCTTGGAAGCCGAGTAGAGCGAATGTTTGGGCACAGTGAACGAATCCGCTGTGTTCGAGCTCATCAGAATGATCCGACCACACTGATTCAAATGCTTGTATGCCTCGCGGGCGACAAAGAACTGCCCGCGTGTGTTCACGCTGAAGACGCGATCAAACTCTTCCTCGGTGACGTCGCTCAGATGCCCGAACGAGACGACACCGGCGTTGGAACAGACAATGTCAATTGCACCAAACACTTTGACGGCTTCCTCGAAAAGCTTCACGGTCTGGGGGACTTGGCTGACATCACCCTGAAGAGCAACGGCTTCGGACCCAAGAGACTTGATTTCATCGACAACGTGGTTTGCAGGGCCAGCAGACTTGCTGTAGTTGACGATAACCTTTGCACCGCATCGGCCAAGTTCGATAGCCATGGCTGCTCCAATGCCGCGACCGGATCCGGTCACCAGAGCAATCTTGCCGTCGAGGCGATATGGAATGTAGGAAACAGAACCCATTTTAAGAGTATCAAGACTGTTGGAGGTGAATGATGCGAAAACGAGTACTTGGTTAGAGGCTACCTTTGCAAGATGATAAGTTTGACTACCTGGATTTGGAGTGCTTTTTGTTCCTACCTAGGGCTATTCTTCCCTTCCGAATATACCGTGTGAAATTGTCGGGATACGAAATTGCCCGCTATTGCCCGACATCATCTTCCGACGACATAGAGGCGAAGGGGGGTCCACGGGCCATGCAGTTTGTTTTTCTGCTTGACTTTTGCTGGAGCGCTTTTGTTTTTCCTCTCTTAGCTTCTCCCCTAATCTTAGCAAGAAGTGAATTGTTCTATCATCGGATCTTGACCAGATTTTCATCAACAACCTCAAACTGGAACGATATATCTCTTAGCCGAACCCAGATCAGTGGATATCCCAATCTCAGCACGCCGTATCTTCCAGGTTACCAATATCAATGCCAGCCCCCGCTTCAACTCAAGCAGCAACGCTGCAGCGCTTCATATCCGCATGGGAGAAATGGGATGCCCAAGAGTGGATATCCACATTTTCCGACGACTTCCAACAAGTCACCCTGCCTCTCGGTTTGAACGTTCCCCCTCGCTCACGGAAGGAAGTTGAAGTTGTTTTGCCTGCTCTTGTCGCGACGGTGAAGTCGTACGAGGTATTATTCCGGAGCTGTAGTTCGGTCGGGAAATGCTGACAGCATAGCATAGCTCACAATCCACCACGTTATCCATGACCCCGAGCACAACAAGGCTGCTGTATATGCTGCGTCGAAGGGAAAACTCCCGTGGGGGGACTGGAATTTGGAATACTCGATATTTATAACGTTTACGGAAGACGGGGAGAGGGTGGCTAGGCTGGAGGAGATGCTCGACACCGCATTTCTGCAGGACTTTGGGCCCAAGTTTGGAAAGTACTTGCAGGATCATGGGGGACCGATTTTTGTTGCTGCCGGGGAGAATTGAGTGTTGTAGATCTTTTTTTTGTTCACTACAACATACAATTGCCGTGTTGGGAACGTATTTTCGGATATAGCTGCAAGTCAATGTGCCTACAATAGCTTGCATTTGTGAGGAGAAACCACGTAAGGAAAAGATTAAAATCTCGTCCGATAAATATGTGAGTCTATAGATGAATTGAGACATTAACAGGCCAACTTTGATTGACATGGACTCTTGGCTTCCCGGTGAGATTCTCTTCTTAACTAAAAAAAAAAGAAAAGAAAAGAAAAGAAAAGAAAAGAAAAAGAAAAGGAAAAAAGAAAAAGAAAAAAGAAAATAAACGAGTAACAAAGCTACATAGTCACGTACATCGCTCACTCAAAGAGATACAGCCCCGAGAGTAACCGATGCTTGATCTATCGGGCCTGAAAGAATGAAGCCTGTATACTATGAAGCTTTCCATAGAGCACACGGAAAATGAACTTGTTCTTGTCTCAACATATTCAAGAAGTATATACATCTCCGCTCAAGCGTCCTCCTGCCCCTTGATATAAGCTTCCAACTTGAGCAGAAAGTACTTCATAAACACCCCGTCAAACATCTCCTCAATCCGGTTCACGTACTCGCCGCTCTCATTGAACCACACGAAACAGGCATGTTCATTCTTGTATGGCCCAAACGGAGAATCCGCAGTGGTAATTGCATATATCACCGCCTTGCTTTGAGCAGGGTCATGGATCACATTGTGCACGGTGAGCTACACAGGTTAACCGTCCGTGTGTCAGTGCGTAACTCATGACGGGAAGGTACCTCAAAGTTCGTCAAGATGGACATGAGCTTCGGAAACAGCTCTTCAGTAATTGCACGAGTGCGAGGTGCTACCCCAGAGCTGAAGGGGAGAGTCACTTGGGCGCAATCTTCGGACCAGCTGGCCAGGAACCCATCTGGTGTCCAGCCCTTCCAGCCTTCGATGAATTTGTTTAGCGTTGCTGTTTGCTTTTCGGCAGGGGCAGGCATGGTGGCTGGTGTACTGAATTGAATACCTTGAGTAGGTGAGTTAAGTGGCGAAAACATAGGAAATATAGCAAAAGCCTTGGACCCATGTTGTCGGGATATTTAATTTGTACGGAAGTCGGTTCAAATGGAGTTGGAATTGACCCATCGGGGGGAACATCACATCCAGTGAATAATCGCCCGGAAGCTGATCTCGGAGAAAAGTTCCCCAGTGCCTCACCCACATGAAAAATCGATGTAAATTTGCCGTCTTCCCTGACATGCTTCATGGGATAGCATCAAAATGCGCGGTTCTGTGATATTGATACCCTACGAATGGCTTGCCAATCCTTAGTTCACCAATTTCTCATCTGGGAATTTCATTGAAGACAGTAACTATACTTTGAAAAAAAAATACAGTAATTATCTTCTAGTAGCCAAAATAATCTTTGCGGGCCAGGAGCCCTTAACTGGATGATCGCCAATAACCTCCTCCATCTCCTGCCACAACTCCCCAAAATTCGGATCTTCCCTTGCAAACGGGAATGAAAGAACATGCTCCTTCACGCCTTCCAGATCAGTCACAAAGCTCCAACCCTCCTCCTGCACAAACTCCTCAACATCGTCAACCCCGACGTAGACAGGCTCATTGGCCTGTACTTCCGGTGGCAAGGGGGCAGTAATGCCCCCATTTTCCATATTAAGGTGAATACGCTGTGCTCCGGGGAGAAAAAGACACCTATCCAGTGGGGCAACATTGTACTTGCCCTGCGTCCGAGCTATGACAGCGAGGAGCTTGTCCGGGTCTTCCGCCTCCTGTAGCAATGCTCGTCCCCCAGAATGATTAATCCGTGTGTAAACGTCCTGGAGGCGCGGATCCTCAAACTGTGCCGCCCCAAAGGCCGCACAGGCGAATGTACCGCCTGAACGTAGCTGCTTGGCGATCATGCTCATTGCGAGAGGCTGATCGCAGAAGTGCATCACATTCGTAGCAAAGACCATATCTATACTGCCGGGGGTAATATCATCACCCTCTTCCACCCTGGCAGCGCGATAGCTGAAGCCGTCATTTCCGAGTCTATCCTCAGCGAGAACGACATTCTCCTTAGCGACGTCTGAGATGATAATATGCTGGAACTTTGAGCGGAGAATGTGTGCGTAAGGCCCATTCCCTGCGCCGACGTCATGGACGGTGCCAAAGTGACCGCCGTTGGAGTGGTGGTAGTTGAAGAGGCGATGGAAGAAGATATCAGGCGCAGAGGGGCGGCCTTTGAGATAGTTATTCCAGAAGGCTTTACCCTTTTCGAAGAGTTTATCATTGGAGCCAAAGGAGGAGGTTGTTGCGGCTGCCATAGTGCTTGCAGGACCACATGAGGTTTCGAGTGCATGGCGCTGCTGTTGGGTGCTATCGTAGAATATATGTACCGATTAACCCGAGCGCACCCAGAAGACGCCAATTCGGGTATCGGGATTCGGGTTAGGCCGAGGTAGTACTAAATGCATGTATTCTGCATCCGCAGGTGCTTTACCTGAAGTACTGAATCACTATGCATACGTTCATGGCATTGCCTTGACTACCCTTTCCTTCTCCTCGGATAGTATAACATGATTATCCTCTCCGTAATCGGTCCACGATGGCTCTTGAGAGGTCGCAGAGCCGTTTCCGCAGATCATTCTCTAGGTTACTCACTAATTCAGCCGAAAAGGGTTTATGGAAAGCATGTATGCCTCCTGCAAGCGGGCCGGTCATGAGCGATGGGTCACCGGCGTCTTCTCCAGTGGACTCAGATATCCTGCGCAGACGGTCTGCGAGAAGATCAACAGATGCCTGCACGCCTGCGAGCTTGGAGAGAATCCGCTGCACGGCGATGCGCTGCTCGTCCTCGTACTCGCCGTCTGCCAATGCTGGGCCCTGCAAGACAGGTTCTAGCGGGCGTTCGCCTGATGCTGCCCCTGTAGCTGCGGCATACCAGGCAATGATTCGGAAGATTACAAGAGACAGGGTCATGAGGAGGTGGCTGTCGTTGGCGCAGTTACATTGCAGAATTGTGCGGACTGTCTCACTGGTCTGCTCGTTCTGGGCAAGAACTCGTTCGAAATCAGGTAGTCCAGGGCGTGACGTACCGGAGACGTTGCCACATCCCGCATTGCCCGGGGAGAGTCCGGCTAAGAGGCCAAGCGCACGAGCCAAGCATTGGCAAGGGTCAGAGGTTGCACCGGTGGTCGACTGCGGTGCATTAAGGTGAGGTGGCATTGCAGATGTAGGGGACGTTGGTAGCGTAGAAGGCTCGGGTGCACGGAATGGGCACGTGGTGGCGTCTTCAAAGGTGAAGTCGAAAAAGGCAGCGGCATCGTCTTGGTGGTCTGAAGGAAGTGCCACTGCCGATGCAAACAATTCATCTAGTTCTGGGAAAGAATTGGCGGAGATAGACCCAGAGCAATTCTCGTCGTCTAGTGATCTCAAGGCTCCGAAAATATCGGGATACGGAGAGCATTGTCGATGGGACGAGATGATGGAGGAAAACCAGTCATATCCTACACAACCTATGTGGGAGCCTGCACCGTGAGGCTCTCTTAATAATTGTCCCTGGAGATCTAACGACGAAGATCCTCCTCCACCTTTCGGTGTAGATGGATTGGTGGTATCACTTGTCTGTGCAGACGCGAAGGTTGGACTAGGAGACACCGTCGTCGTCAAAGTCGAATCTTTGCGTGTTCTGTTTTGTGTTTTACCAGATGTACGACCTGCACGCTTTGCAGTACTATACACGCAGGGCTGATCTCGTTTCACACAGCGAGCACAGCTCGGCTTCTCTTTTGTACATCCAAGCTTGGCAGCCGTACACAAATCACAGGACTTGCGCAACTTGGCCGAGGCTCGTGGATGTGCAGCTGGCAATGGCGAAGTCATGATATGAACGTGGAGGAGAGCGGGAAGTTTCAATCGCCGAGCGGGAACTATAGAGTGCGATAGGAGCGTGGTGTCATCTTCTTAACCCTGCTTAACTGCAGACTGTTATCTGTGGTGTGCACTACGTCCCAACCACGAGCCGTCGCTTACGCATGTGAACCTTTAGTTCAGCTCACCCCAGCTTCCTACGGAGTAATTTATACGCAGTAGAGCGGAGACAAGGAGGGTCGCCAGGTGGCGAGTCAGCTCGGTTGGCGTTCAGCCATCGAGCTACCGGTCCAGGAATATTCCCCCTGGACTACGGAGATCCTGATCAAAAATTAGTTCTCGCGTCAGATTTAAAGAACAACGTAGGAGCAAAAGACCAGGATTCAAGGACAGCATCCTTGGACTGTTCTCGCCTTATGGGAAGGTAGGGTAGCGCCGTCACACCAAGTTTGTAAGAGGAAGGTAAACGCGACATATTGCATGTACCCCTCTGCTTACTGCATTAGATTGAAAGCCTCGTGAACTCTTTTGTTGAATGTCTGATTTATATTTTTTGTTAAAGGATTATTCCAAGCTTGCATTTGAATCCGTTATATGCCAAGATACCAAGATATTAATGTTTGTATTTATTGGTGACCTCGCGCAGTCAAGAGGGACAAAGTATAGTTTGGCCGTAACGGGTCACCTGTCGCTGCGGTCTTTGACCGTAGCGTCAGATAAGGCCCATCCGCGCTCCCTTGTAGGGAGGCAA
>JAPDKQ010000145.1:0-42552 GCA_027569665.1 Aspergillus bridgeri | reverse complement strand
GGGTTTTATTGGGGCCCCAACATTGGGTCCGGGTTGGGTCCGGGTTAGAGAAGTTCAACCCGGACCCAGGCTGGGTTGGGTTTTGGGTCGAGATCTTCGACCCAAGTTGGGTTATGCGGAAGTCTAATACTAAAACGCTCCTACTATCTTGTATGAAGATAACCAGGGAGCTATCAAAATCGTGGAGAACCCGGTTAATCATCCTAAGACGAAGTATATTACGGTTAGATATCATACTATTTAGGACCATATTAGTAAAGGGGAGATATCTCTTAATTATCTACCTACTAATCAAATAATTACAGATAGTCTAATTAAAGTAACTAACGCAGTCACGCAGGAGCGACTGGTGGATGGTTTAGGATTTATTTAGATAAGTCTGCGCATTAGTTTTAATATACTGATAGATGATTTTATTAAGTATTTAACACGACTCTATCTAAAAGGATTACTGCGAGGCTTGAAGGACTTATCACGTGTTAAGCGAAGGGGAGTGATATGGGGAATTCAGATAGAGAAGCTCTGATTAGTCCGGCCGGAATATTACTACTCCGGACCCGTAAGTAGATCGCTTAAAGAGCCTACGAGGCAGGCATATTAGATAGAATTAAGCACTTAGTATATTAATTATATGGACCTATAGGTGTACTCTTATAAGGTTGTTCAACCGCCTGCATACATCGGTTAGGCCTCGTACAAGCGGAACGGCTGGAATCCCTAATCCCCCTGAGCGAGGTGGCTGATCCCCACTTCAAGTACTGACTGAGTGCTCACTGAGTGCTTACTGAGCGGTGAGCCGTGATGTGAATTACTTACTGAGCAAGCCTCTAAACGCCCTCAGTAAAGCGGCGATGTCTACAACAGGAAATTTACGATAATGTAGAGAAACAGGTACGTATAGTGACATATGTATGAGAACTTCCATCAAGGGCGAGAGCTTTCTATTCCTATTTCATTAATTCCCTTAAATTAGAGCACAGAATATGTACATGTCCTCCCAAAGCAACCCACAATACTATACAGGGCAAATATTTTCACCACTGTGCTGCTCTCAGCTACCATAAGGATAGCTTTTTTAACAAAATTGTTCATCGCAATCGTGTGATTATCACCTCAATCAATGTAGTTAAGCTTTTTGTACTCAATGAGAGTAATTAAACTGCTACATCAGCCGGGATTCGAAGACGCCAACGTCTCCTGGTCAACGGTAACGGAAAAGTCAAGCTCGCCCACAAGCTCCTTCACCAGCCTGCAGAGAAACTTCTTGTCAGCAATGGTCTGAGACATACTACCTGGAGCCAAGGTAGCTACTTACTCCGATAACCGGTTTAGATCCCCAGTCATATACCAGTTAATGCTGCGAATGAGAGCCGCTGAAGCGAACCCTTCGTCAGAGGGGATCCCCCTGCCCAGAAAGTCCGTGAAATCCGGGATTTCAAAATCCTTAAGCTGCGGTGGAAGGGCATGACTGTCAGCCAATGCAGAATGCAGTATAATCAGCCTAGTAGCGATGCCATCCAGAACGATATAGCTCTGAACTGTGCCAGTCTGGTCGGCGTTCCACCAGGAAGACGGGGATGAAGTAGAGCGGTTCAGCAAGCGAGACGCATACTCCGTTAAAACCATGTAGCCGCCCAGTCGCTCGATGATGAGAAGGATCTCGCTATAGACGTGCTTGGGGAAACTTCCACCTAGAGAAAATTCCCAGTCTAGGAACTGGAAAGATTTCTTGCTACTACCCACCAGTGTCTGGTATTTGCGGAAGGCGCGTCGTCGAGCCCCTTGTAGATGGAAGCCGGCGCTGGTCTTGTCGCTGAGATTGCCAATAGTGCCGTGAATGCGGGCGAAGATGGTTTGGCGGACGCACATGTAGAGGTTGGCGAGCATATACATGGACTGAGCGACGTTCTGGCGCAGCTCGTAATGTTCGGGAAGTGGATAGGGGATGATTGTCCAGAAATACCCGGTAAGAACACCGACGGTTACAACAGCAAGCCGGTAGGGAAAGATTATATATGGTGCGTAGATGACAAGCCCAGCTTTTGAGACGGCGTCTTGCCCCAGTTTGCGGTATTGAAGCTCAGTGGCTATCATGACAATTGCAGCTACGAGAGCTACAAACCAAATGCTGGAAAAACCTGGGAACCGAACAACTAGCGGAAAGAAACGATGGATAAGCCCCTTGGTTTTAGGGTAAATGGTAGGGGAAAGGCTTTGCAAGACTTACAGAGGTAGCCAATGACTATGAACCAGATACATAGTAGGACTAGAATCCCTGGGGTCTTTTGATCAGGAATATACCAGATAAGGTAACAGGCTGTCATGGAAAGAACTGTCCCCAGTATGCGACACAATAAGAGAAACGTTGACGAGCCAGCTGTGCGGCCCATGGAGAGTAAAATGGCAAACATAGCCCAAAGAAACTGCTGTCCGAAGTAGAAGGTCTGCGAGTCATGTAGGAAGGAGATGATCGCGATGGTCATGATCGCACAGACACCTCGAAGGCCATAGGCAGCATGATCGGTGCGCAGGACAGAACTGATTTTGCGGATCCGGTCTCCAACAGACTGAAAGAGGTTGGCAGGTGGGAGGTGATCAGGGTCCCTTTTATTATTGAATGCACCGCCAAGTATAACATCCGCTTCAGCATCGGCGCTCTCTTCAGCATCGGCGCTCTCTTGCCAACGCTGCCATAGACGAAGCAATGCGTTGGGCCAGGGAATGAAGCGAACAAGGCGGCCAACACGAGGAAATCGTAGGCGCTTTGGCTTCACATGGCACTCTTCGAGGAAAACTAGTAGCTGGAGTAGTTCGCCTCCAAGAGATGACAGCAGGGTTTGAAACTGTAACAATTAGTTGCTGACCGGAAAGAAAGCAGTAAAGACTCGAGATGCTTACGTGGAGTAACAGAAAATACCGTAGGGTATTGGAATACGCCCCAGAGTCAGTACCATCCCCGTACTCGATTTGTGGCCTATTGCGCATGTAATTGCAAAGCAGTTCCTCCTCGTGGTACTGGTCTGGAGAAGAGAAGACATCACGGTAAGAGCCAAGAAAGCAGGCTGTTCCAGGAATCATAGAGTCCATTCGATGCTCTTCTTCGTCAGTCTTCCTCGCACGAGCCCTACCAAATAAAGAGAAGCCAAGGGTCTGGTCCAGTCTGACTTTGCCATGTTCTGCCCCCTCTATGATTGCCTCAGATATGCGGAGTGAGTGCTCGTGCATTGTTACTTCAAGATGATGCCAATCCTTCTCGTTATTGACGGTATTATTCTCCGCATCACGACTATTCGTCGTGTTGGTATTACTATGCGAATGGCAGCGTTCTGCTACCCTCTGCATCATGTTTGCTGTAGAGCTTAGACCCGATGCAGGTGGAATCAAGTTGACCAACAATGAGACAATATACTCAAGGTCTGAGCCACCAATTTGATCCCAAGATACCTCACAATCTGCATATAGGACGTCTTGACGAGCCTTGACAATGATATCGATGAACCGTTGCTGGGCCTCTTCAAGCTGACGCACAGATGAGCTCCTCTCTTCATCTTCAACAGGGATATTGTTTGACCTGAAATCCTCCATGCACTTTTCTTGAGCCCGCATGATAGCGACCAGGGCATCAAGCACAGTCTTTACATCCCTTTTGATCGCACCTCTGCAAGTCCTGGGAAAGATGATAAGGCCAGTAGCCAAGCCGACGGCCTGCCCTGCCAGAAAGGCTTCTAAGATTTTGGTAGTGCTGGAAATGACTTGCGTTACAGTAGTAACTCGAGCAACCCTAGGCATTGCCGCAACGGCATATATGCCAGCTAAGGTGCATTGCAGATTCCAAGGAGGGTAGGCAGATTTCAGGGTGAACACACACCAGACGATAAATATCAGAAAAATGGCGACGACGGCTTCAGCTGAAGAGTTGTAACCCGCCAGATCATCGCTGCTGTTTGTGGTGTGTTTCCTCGCCTGCAGTGCAGACCAACCGGCAAGCAACACCCAGCAGTACATCACGATGGTGGCCAAGGCGAGTTGGAGATTAAACTCGATGAGCTTTGCCTGTGGAAGAGACGGGAGCGCAGATGCCGCCATGATCGCCGCTAAATAGGCATTTGTGGTGAAGTAATTGATATAAGCATCCACTTCAATCACACACACCAGCACGGCAGGCGCAACTGCTGTTTTAAAAGTCATTGCCACCGTTTCCCAGTCCAAAGTCAGCTGTGCCAAAACCGACTTGAGCTGCACGAGTCTTCCTTCATCTTGGGCGGTGGAAGTTGGCCTCAACCTGTCCGTGGCCATTGTGCCGCAGACTTCATTGGAATGTGAACAGCTTTGAATGCTACTCCCTAGTCCCTTCTCAGTATGCCTTAAATGTTTAAGTCATGACATACATAGGCCCACATGAGGTCTATGATTGGCCAGATAGTTCCATGCCAATGGGCTCGGCATTCGGCACAGAGATCCGAATCATCTCCACCGTTTTATTCCGGATCTTCGGCACCGAATCCTTCGATTTCCGAGTATTTGGATTGTCGCGTGCCTTGATTTTATCGTTTCCATGCAAATACTTGCCACGCCGCATGCGATCAACTATCCTGTGGTGACATCGACGTCACAGACCCCCACCTCCGAGGTGCCCTTGCTCTTTGCAGGAGTATTAGTCACAACATGCACCCTTTATGCCTGCGACCTGTCGGTAATGCACTCTTTCCTGTCTGATACTGCGGGGTAATCCGAGTTTCCAGGATTCCATCTCCCATTCTCGACCATATCAAGTATCTTGCAGCTCTTTTTCGTCATCAACAAGAGGCCGCTGCAGAGCATAGACAGACAAGACAGTTAAATAGAGAGCAACGCCCGATGTCCTGTCCCCGGGTTAACAAGAATCAAATCTGATCTACACGTCGATCATGGCGGTATTGAACTATCTTTCCGACTTTGTGGAACTCCACTGGCCGGCCCTACTGTTGGGTGCTTTACTCGTAGGCAATGCTCATTTTTCTAGCCTACCCATTGAATACTAATGACAAGATTATTCTTTCTGCTGCCAGGCATACTATATCATACCGTACATGGTGAACCTTTATGAACTGCAAAGGTTTCCTGGGCCTTTAGTGGCACGGTTCTCTAATATATGGACATTCTACTACGCACGGTAAGTATAGTCTAGGCAGTTGGATGATAAAAGTTAGGTTTAACTTGTGCAATTAAAGAAAGCATCAGCTCTCCCTGAATATACATGAGCAACACCAAAAATATGGAGACTTTGTCCGTCTCTCGCCAACCCACGTTAGCATATCCCATCCGGACAGCATCAAGGTAAGCAAGGCACAATCCCCATCTACAACTCCTGTCTGGCCGTAGTAACCTCCCAGAAATTAGGACGTCCTCGGCCATGGCAACGGGTTTCTGAAATCCGATTTTTATTATGCCTTCGATAACATCGAGCCCGGCATCTTCACAACGCGCGACTGACAGGCCCACAGCCGCAAACGGAAGTACGTTGCACACATGTTTTCTCCCAAGGCCATGGTCAACTTCGAACCGTACATGACAAACGCGATATCCATGCTCTCGCGGCAGATGGTCTCGCTTATTGACACCGGGGTCGCGGGAAGTTATGAGTCACTTGATCGTCTCGATCCCGGTATTTCGCAACGGAAACGGGAGGGAGAGGCGGCCGTTGACGCTGTGGCCTGGGCTGCATTTTTGGCATTTGATATTATTGGAGATCTTGTGAGAACTGATTTTCTTCCGTTCTTTATTTTTTAGGATGTCCGTGCTGATTGCGGCTTCTATACCATATGCCCCAGGCGTTTGGGGAAGCATTTGGATTCGCGGCCGCTGGCAGTGATAAACTGCAAGGCATTAAGAAACTGCGAGACAGGGGGGAATGGTGTGCGACAGTAGGGCAAATGCCTTGGATCAAGTGTATGCCACTACGTTGAAGGCAATAACAAAAGGACGGCTTTGCTAATGATGTAGTTGACAGTGTGGACACCTTACTTCTTTTTCGATTCTTTCTTCCAGAATGGTCTCAAGGCCGCTCAGGGATTAGCAAGGATCGGCATCGCCTCCGTTGAAAAGCGCCAGAGGGTGGAAAACCCCGACCGCAAGGATATCCTTTACTACCTCCTTACAGCAAAGGACCCAGACACTGGGAAGGGTCTGCTCGACAACGAAATCAAAGCCGAGGCTTTGACACAGCTTATAGCTGGCAGCGACACAACCGGAAATACCATCAGCCATATTATCGACATGCTTACTCTGCACCCCGAAAAGCTCAAGAAGCTGACGGACGAGCTGGATGCTGCATTCCCCAGCCCACTGCCTAAAGACTTCGTCGCCATGTTCGACCACTGTAAGGACCTGCTCTATCTGAGCGGCGTCATTCATGAGGCCCTGCGCTTGCGAACGACCGTCTCTCTCGGATTGCCTCGCGCGGTCGCCGAGGGAGGCGCTACAGTCTGCGGCGAGTTCTTCAAGGAGGGAACAGTTCTGTCAACCCCTACGTATACGGTTCACCGCGACCCACGAGTCTGGGGTAAGGATGCATTGGAGTTCAAGCCGGAGCGGTGGATGGAGGACAACACGGGGTACCTAGAAAAGAACTTCCTGGGCTTCAGCTACGGGCCTCGGGCCTGTATTGGTAGGAATGTTGCCTTTATGGAGCTGAAAAAGACTGTTGCCACGTTGTTCCGCAGATTCAGCTATCGTCCTGTTTATCCGGAAAAGGGCTCTTATATCAGGGAGGGCTTTCATTTCAAAGTCCAACAATTGCCGGTTTTTGTCAAGCAGAGAGGGTAAGGGGGTTCTGTGTACTGGTTTATTACTTACATGTAGCCAGCAAGCGAGCAGAGTTTAAATACCGAGCTGATCGGGGGGAACAATGCTTCTCTCACCCACTCGCCAAGACTAGAGAGATAGTCGGATTTCGCGATCCTCGGTACAAAGAGTTTTGGCTGTACGCCGTACAGTAGATGAGCTGGTCCTTTGCCTGGGCGTACTGACCACGTTGAACTACACCCCCTCTTTTTCCCTCCTACCCAGCCCTGCCCTGGTGGTATGCCACTAATGCAGGTGACATTGAACTAACCCCCTAGTTTCGTTGGAATGACACTTAGTGTCACCCTACACACCCGAACAGGTTCAGACATGTGTCAATCTTAGCTACGTGGCTTGAGCGAGGCATTTGCGTGCAACGCCGGGAAATTGATTCGAAGTTCGCTGTTATGAACTTGATTACTTACATACTATTATATAAATTCGAATAGTAGTTGCATTATTGTGTAGTTTTCTGTTTGCTAAGGTCCAACGGGAAGGTATACCGGTGGCCCTAATTTCCGATCCCCAGTCCCAGCCAAAGACCAAGTGTCTCATTGCGCGCTACTACGCTTTTTACCCTCCAAGCAGCTAAGGCTACATCTACAAAAGTACCTGCAGATACTGTGAAATTGGCTCTGTTGTCATTGGTCCACGCCCGATTCCCTATTCTTCCATTTCCCCCTCAGGATCCGACTGTTGATATGCAACTTTCTCCTTCATTCGAGCCTTACCTACCAAAGCTGATTTACCCCAATTACAACTATGCAACATAAAAAAGGCGCCTCCCAAGCGGGATGGGTCTCAGAAATCCCGCACTGTGTAGTATGCCTTCTCCTGTGTTTCTGAGGATATGGGAATAGACAGCGACGTTTGGGATCAAAGATTAACTATGACAGTTCCAATGTTTGTTCCCACCAGCTCTGGATTCGGGGTGTCTACATTCAGATCTCAATTGCATCTGTTTAGCGATCCCCGATCTTGCAGACGACGTGGAAGTCGAGACTTGCATCGGGTCATGCCCTATGAACCTAGATAAACGCTGTTCGTGGCCCATGTCTTCACTTACATATTCATAACCTACCGTTACTGATTTTTGAAGGGCTACCATCCCGAATCCTTGAATTTTGCGATCTGGCTCGTGAGAAGATTCAATTACCAGAATATATGAACCATCGTCGAGCTGTCGTAAACCCTGGAGCGGCTGGTCCACCAATATCAACATCGTCGCGCATATCATTGGTCACGCAAACTAGTGCAGCAATTGCACCTATATCTATGGCTACTGTAAATAGTTCAGCATCGTCAAGTCTCTCACCTGGAGTAAAAGTTGGCATCGGATTGGCTACTTCACTGGCTATCATACTCATCGGTCTCTTGATGGTCTGGTTCCTGCGGAACAAGCAAAGGAACAATCGAGGTAGTTCAGCAGCCCCGGGAACCGACCACAGCAGTGATTTCCCAGAACTCAGTGACAAAAGTTGCCCAAAAGGACCATTGCCAGGTATTCTCCTCCCGTCGCAGGGATTTCTAGGCACGCAAACAGCGACTCGCGTTTGATAATCAGGAGATAGATCGAAAATGGCTATATTGGTACTACTCGAATCGAACTAATTACACAAGGTCCATAATGCAAGATATTGGTACAGCATGTTTGTAACAACTGACCGATATTAAGACGCGCTTTCCAGTTGCCTATTCACTGTTCTTGTTGCCCATATACACATCCCATTGCCGTCTGGCGGTCGAACATCGCCCATGTAATTGAGTCATCGTACAGTAGCTCGCTATATTGGTGGGATATGATATCGACGTCCCCAATTTTTCCGAAATCGGGGCTAGGTGGTAATTGCATAGTCGGTAGCTGGGCGTTTTGAAGATCCAGGTCTGATGAATCCATTAAACACGGCTCGGTCATGGTTTGCATCGGCGTAACGTATGCAGGGCTTTCTGTTATCATATGCTGTTCGCTCTTGGTTATGGATTGGGGACTATCTATTCCAAAAGTTATTGGTGTTTGCGAGAGTGTGCGCGAATCAAAGGGATTCGAGAGCTGAGGTGGCGTGACGGGTGAGTGTGCGTTTTTGCTGATATCGGTGTCCTGGTGCTGTGCAGGTCTTATGTTCTTCTTCCACAGTTCCTGCTGCATGGCGTCGGTATTCTCGATGAATTTCTCGTGCTTGCTCTGGTCTAGAGCGTCCAGCTGGGTGAGTATGTCGTGTATTAATGGCCGTCTATTTGATTTACATCTCAGTGGCTTATCCTGCCACTTTTCACCTTTAAGAAGGCGATGATATAATTCTTGTAGACCGTTAACTAGATATATTTGTTGTTGTTCTAGCATCTCAACATACCTGGATCGAGGAGCGGTTAGTTTTAATACCTTTATGTATATGAGGCTAGGCTAAGTATACTCACCCCTTCGGGTGTGCTTTATTCTGAGGCTTCCTCTTCATGCCGAAGATACAGGGCTTGTTGTCCGTCCGACAACGAGTGCACGGTTTTTCACCGTCACACTGCGCTGGTTAGTTATACCAGAACGTACTGAGACTAGGGTGAGGCGTTTTTACGTACCTTGGACTTTTTAAGCCTACAACGATCGCAGGCTTTGAATACTCGCCTGCGAATGCCGCTATCAGAGCGGGAGTGCTCAGGCACTGGTGTCGGTGGTGATAATTGGCGTGTTGCCATTGTTTAGGTATGTATTTAAACCCGTAAAATAATATATGTATAGTTATAGGTAGAGGCGAATAAGTAGAGAGGAAACCAAGGGGATAGATACAGCCAGCTTATCTTGAGCCTTGCCAGTGGGCGGTAGGTTCTTCTATCAGATTTCAATCCAGATAAATACCAACCGACCTTGATTAGGAGGCTGGTTCCTGCAGGGCGGGCTAACGTCATAGAAACGCAAACCCGACACTTTTAATACCTGGAAATAAGGCTTTTCCGAGGGCGACACCATTCGGGCCTCAGTGTCCGAATTCTTGGAATGCGAGTCTCGGATTTCGGAGATCAGGGCCATCAGGCCGAGACTAGTCATTGCTTATGATACTGCAATCCATGACATCAACAACCTGGGTATATAACGCATCGGAACTATATCCACACCTACTCCAATTCAAATTTCTGCCAAAATTTTACCAGCTTCGAACCATATCAAAATATCATATTTGCAAACATGTCATTCAAACTCATTCTTCTCCGCCACGGACAAAGCACCTGGAACGCATCCAATACATTCACCGGATGGGCCGATGTCCCATTATCAAACAAGGGCATTCAAGAAGCCCGGAATGCCGGACTATACCTCGCCGAGTGAGGGATTCTGCCAGGGGTGCTTCACACGTCATTTTTGCGTCGCGCTGTCAACACCGCTGGAATCGCTCTTGACGTTGCCGATCGGCGCTGGATCCCTGTTAAACGTAGCTGGCGTCTTAACGAGTGGCATTATGGGGGGCTACAGGGCGAAAAAAAAGATGATGCGGTTGATAGGTTTGGCGCTGACCAGGTTAGGCTGTGGCGTCGATCGTACGATGTGTCTCCTCCAGCAATGGAAAGGGATGCTTACTTGGGGCAGTTTGAGGAACGCTATTATATATTATATGGGTGGATCATATGTCATTCCGGAGACAAAATGTCTTCGTGATGTGATGGACCGCATCGAGCCCTATTGGGTGTCTGATATCGTGCCGGATTTGAAAAGTGGCGAAACAGTGCTTGTTGTTGCCCATGGAAATTCACTACGTGCGCTTATTCGACTATTGGATGACCTCAATGACGAGGAGATGTCGCAAAAGGAGGTACCGAGTGGAATTCCGATACTTTACGAGCTCAGTCACGAATTTAAATCTATTGTGCGTGGTGGAAAGTTATTAGGTTGATGTATATAGATATCAGCAACCGCTATGCAAATGCTCTCGGACACACAAGGATGTCTAGGTCTAAGGATACATGATAAGCGTCAAAGCGAGGATGTGAAGGGACCGAGAAGTTTGCAATCATTTTGGCTGTTTTCTTCTGGAACATAGATTTTTGGCCTCTTTTTGATTCTCGTGAGTTTAATTGCACGATTAGAATAGACCAGTATTTTTCAGCTAGTTTACTAATAAAGATTGATAGCCCGTAAGATCCACTATAATACTAACGGCTAAGAGAATATAAGTTAAACGTAATTATCGACGGGCTCCTAAAAGACAGGGTATATATATTGAGGTATATACAATAGTCGTTGAGCAGCTGCAGCCACTCCTCCTAGGAGACGTTATGAGCGTTTACTAATGAAATTGGACCAGTTTCATGGGGGAAACGGTTCTTCTTGTCTCTATCTAAAAGCTAAAGAATATGGGGGACTGCAGGTCATACTTATATTCGATATCACCTGACCTGCAGACCTGCACCGCCTCCCCAACGACCTCATTTCGGGGTCAACTGATCATCTTTAATCAGTTGTTTCCTCCAGATCAACGGATCTCGGGGATCTGGAGTACCGAATTATGAAGCATTTGGAATCGTATACGCCGATAGAAGTCCCGGAGCAGCTTGACCTGCATTCAATTATGCCTACATATGCAAATAGGTACGGGCATGCCGCATCCGCCTCTTATCTGATTTTCAAGACCAGTCACGGAGCCTACAAGTTCTGAGCAGGTTCTACTTGGATCAAATCTAGAGATGAAAGATGGAGTGGGGCTCCGTTTATGGTTTTCTAACCTATTAAGCCCAAGCAGACGATAATATATTCACTGATCTACATGGGACCTGGTACCTCGTGTGTGGCTGAGGTGATAGAAGACGGGATTGGATTCTAAATGTTAACTGTGGAGCATCGGTACCATTGTAAGTTTACATTGTCATTGGCACATGTACCTCACAGTCCGTTGAATGCTAGCTTCGATCACGGATGCCCAAGGAAAGCATTTTCTGTGTAGAGCAGTAGCAGAGCAGAAAGGCTTTTCCCCAATGAGCCACGTGGTGATTCCTGCCCACTAGACCACGGGCCGAGCATAAAACGGAATGGGATTAAAATGTGTCTTATATCTATCCTCTCGGCAAGGGGGGGCAGGGAAAAGGTGATTTGGTCTACATGGTCAAAGTCCGAAGGGGGCTTTCAGTCATTGATCAGCGCGGGAAAAGTCAAATTAATAGAACGATAGACTGTATTCCATCGAATGTGGCTACGAAATCGTCGAGAAAGCAAAAGGATTTTGTAAGGATATGGGATTTCCTGTCGAATTGCGAGACCTCATGACATAGCACGAGGCGTTAACATAAGGGCCATGTTGTTCCGTCCGAACTGAACTGCCAGAAAGCAAACCCTAATCCAATTTATGGGTTCAATCTTCTCCAAGTTAACCAGTATCTTCACAGAAGCGTCGCAGTCACCTTTTTAAGCCACAGCTCCCATGAGAGCGGAGCAGAACAGCATGGCGAGCACACCGAGGCCGGTCTTGGAGACAGGCTGGTTGAGGACGGCGGCGTTCGTATGAGTAGGAGTGCTGCTAGAGGTGCTGGCGCTGGTGCTGGGGGCCTTGGTGGTGGTCGCGGCCTTGGTGGCAGTGGCGTTGTCGGGCTTGTTGCAAGTGATCCAGTGGTTGGGGACCTTTTGCGTGAGGCAGCTTCCGAGCTCACCAACGGTCTGACCCTGCGCCAGGCAGTAGATGGCGCAGTCGTTGTGGTACTTCACGGGCTTGTCGCCCCTGCAGCACGAGTCGAAGACCGCGAGGATGTTGCCCTGGATCCGGGCGCTGCAGAGTGCGTCGGTGATATTGGGGTGGGAATCGGCATGGATGGGACAGGAAGGTGAGGTAGTTGCGGTAGAGGTGGTGGTCAACATTGTGGTGGGTGGTGAGGACGAGGTGGAGGTGAGTAGATAGGAAGTTGAGACGAAGATGCGAGGTGAAGAAAAGACTTCTGAGGTAATAAATAGTACAGAGGCTCCAGGAGCCAAAGGCTAGAAAAGAAACGACGGCTCGAATCTATTGGAGATGTTTTACAACATTGGAATCATTCCAATCCCAATCTGAAATAGGTGAAGCTGATCGATTCTGGGGCGTATTGTTACTAAATCGAGCGTTTCCTCCGAAATGCTTATCTGTATTAGAAGTGTGATGTGTACAAATAGGAAAGTTCCACTAGATTTAGGGAATAATCCGCGGTGAATATCCTTACTTCTGATTTGGATAGGTAACTCGAGGCATGCGGAGTAGCAGTTGAATGTATAAATCTATACTAACTACTCTACGTGCTTCTCTATATAGACAAAACCTATCTAACAACAATACATGGCGACAACGGTAGCACTCCGGGCAACTGTAACTATACAGAGTAGCCCTTCTTGCTATCCACATGGGACGATCTTCACATACCCTGCAGAATGAGCGTTTCTACATAACGGAGCGAGTACTCAGAGTACATCGGCGCACTCCACCGGTGACTTCCACTACGAGTAGATTGCGGGACGATCACGAGGCTTGATTAACTAGGTAGGTTTAAGCTAACTCCAACTCAGCCTATAGACGCTCTATTACATATAGCAGCTTATGTACCTGTACAGGCAATTGAAAAACTCCATATCGGATTATCGGTGCGTCTTCACCCATCGGGCGTCTTTACCAGATCTGCCAATTTGGTAGGAGTCGCCGCTTATGGGGCTGCGTCGGCCTCTCGGCTCACTTACTGGGAAACTAGAAAGCTACGGAGACGATCAGGGTCCTGTATTATCAAGGCACAAGGATCCAATACAGCCCAGTCCGTGAACAGGTCGGCCACATCTAGTCGAATTGCCCGTGGGCCAAATATGAGGGCCGTGTTGTATAGGGTGTGGGAGCTGAATTCGTTAATCGACTAGGTGGTGCTTGAGAGGTCTCGACTCTCGAGTTGAATATGAAACTGACTGAGCACCCTACCTGGATTATAAGGGACTAGTCTAGTAGCAGAGAACCCACTAACAATATCACTAGGGGTGTATATCTCAGGTATGTATGTCTTGGCCCAGCCGCGGCCCCCCTTGAAACCATCCATACTACACATCTTTGCTACTGCATGTTCATTATTGAGGACCTTCTGCCAAATTCGACAATCACCCACTCGATCGCGCTGGACTAGCGGGTGCTTCAGGCATCAGAAGAGCGAGCGAAGATTCGCAGGAAACGATCTCCGCGGTTGATACAGTCAAGCAGACTGAGACGCCAAGTTACGTTCTTGTCTAACAAGACAGCGTCGCAGGTGAGGAACACTTTTTTGTCTCTAGTAGTTTGTTAACCCCTGACAAGCCCCTCTACTATCTCTAGTTTATCCTACTACACTTGTCCGCTATACTAATCTTCATAGAAAGTACGACAGGAAGTACGCATTTGATTGGTATACTTATCATGGCATGTAAAGTCAAGAACATATTTGTACTACTTACAACCATACATGCACATCAGACAAATAAACAAGGGGAGGGAGTATCACAAATACCAAATGAAATAAGAAAACCAAGCCATACATCAAACAATCGTTACAAGAATCCAACATAATAGTCCAGCATAATCCATCAATCCATCAAAAAGCATTATATCAATCAAATCATGAGCTCTTCGCCAGGTGCATTTCCTCTTTTCCAAATCGATCACAGTCCAGCGAACCGAGCCCACCCGGCAGCTCGCGGCGTCGAAGCGTCGTTATTCGACTTCGCGACGCCGCCGCGTCCCTCTTCGGCCATTTTCCCGCTGACGTCGCGTCTTCGACCCACGCCTAGACCAGCGATGTAGTTGCCGTAGGACAGCGAGGCGCCAGCCTGGCCGACGCGATGGCCAAAGTCGGCGCCGGAGTTGCTGATGACGCGGCCTTTGCGGTCGCTGTCGGACGTGGCGAGGTGGTCGGGAACGGGGTCGGTTTCGTCGTCGTGTTGCTTGAGAGCGCCGTAGGCGTTTGCCTTACCGGACTTCTTTGGGCTCTTGGTCTTCTTGCCCCATAGGCCGTGGGAAGAGGAGGGGGAGACCGGAGCGTGTTTGTGGTCGCTGACGTTGCGTGGGATGTTCAGCCCGAAGGTGTTGTTCTCGTTGAGGTCGCCGTAGAAGCGGCCGTTCTTCTCAGGAATATTTGGCGCGCGGGAGGCGGAGACGGGGGGTGTAGGAGATAGGTTGGGGATGTCGGTGAGAGCCATGCGAGCTGACACATTGTGCGGGTGGTCGGGAGTGTCATCCAGGATGGGTTGCGGAGTAGGCGGGTTTAAGGCCAGAGGGTTGACGCGAAGGTCGTCCGTAGGATGGTCGTCGTATAGGTCGTCGTGCTGGTCGACGTGGTCCTGGAATATTTGGATGTTGTGGTCCCCGATATCTTGCTCGGTGGTACCGTAAAATCGAGCCGGTTGCCGCTTGTCATTATCGTAGCCGTCGTGGCCGTAGTATTCGTGAACGGGGAGCGATTCGTATTCTCCGTGCGTGTCTTCTTGAATGGTCTCGTGGCGCTGTCCAGGGCTTATCCAGTCCATGACTCCACGGTTCGAGCCACCTGAGGCAGTCCCTCTACTGTAAACAGAGGACGGATCTCGAGGCGCCGGGGCGGCGTGGTTCTCGTTCTCAACCACGTCTACCGGGGACGGAGACCGATCGGAATATGCGATCCAGTTGCCCGATGCAGGGCTCACACACTGGGAACGGCTCGGGAAGTCGGGAGACGGCTCGCGCACTGGAGCACCATGGGGCACAGTCGACGTGGGTTGTGTGATAATGTCGGGGTTGTGGTCCGGGACTCGATCCGCCATGTAATCCGTGGGGTTTGCATGGTTCTCGAAAGGCATAGGCGGCATAGGCGATTCAACGCGAGACAAGCGATTCGAAGTGTGGGAAGCATGAGAATGTCTCTTCTCCGTCATATCGTGTGAAAACCTGCTTGAGCCACCTTCGGACGACTGACCTCTCGTGTGTATGAACGCCATCTTTCGGGGAGGGCCCATCAACGGGTCCTCGGACATCGCGGAGTCCAAGGTGGTTTGACTGGCATGCTTTTCTGCGAGTTCGGACTTGGTGCGCTTATGCGGACGGGCAGTCAGGTGGTCCTCCATGGGGTTCATATCAGGGGGCAGCTTGGTGATTTTCCGGAAGATGGTCGCGAGATAGATTGAGATGCCCAAGGAGATGAGATGGAAGCCGCCGTTGATAACACTGAGCAGGAATGTGGCCTGAGAAATCTTCGTTGTGATATCGAAATCCGAGCTGAGCATGGTCGTCCACTTGTACGCATTCTCGGTATACTGTTTGTATGCGAGGAATGCGGTAAAGACATAGAAAGGAACGAGCCCGAGGTCCAGGGTTGAAGCGAAAACCATGTAGCTGGCCTGGGAGCCCGCGGGCCTGTGGATTGCGGAGCGACAAAGATGGTAGATGGCGTAGAGCGTGTGTAAGATCGCTACCGCAGGCTTCACGAGCTTAGCGCTTGTTTCCCTTCATCACAAGTTCCATGACTTACCCCGACACGAACAATCCAGATAACACTGACAGCCGCATTCTTGATGACAATGGCGCAGAACAGAGACCCCAGCGCTCCCAGCAGTGTGAACACGCGCAGTCCTAGTTGTATCTTTCGAGTAAGGATCACTCTGGGCTTTGTCTTGCGACTCATCGGTGTCCACCGAGACGTGCCATCGGGGATATTGTTATACTTTCGGAACAAAAACACTTGTCAGCGTAAAATATTTCCCGACAAATGCACGAGTGAAGACGCACCGAATCGGGATGCCTGTTGAAGTTGACCAAAGGCCCTTTGGGCTGCGCCTTTGGCTTGGGACGAGTCCAGCTCGCCTGGGTCACAGCCTTGGGATTGAAAGGATGATCGGTCGGGCCATGGAAGCTGTAGGCCGAAGGAGAGCCGTAAAGGAATGGAGGCGAAGATCCGCCCATGATGGTGAATGAAGCTTCAATCGAGCTTGAGCTGGAGCTTGAGCTGGAGCTGGAGCTTGAGCCTACCGAAGCATCCACCCCCACGAGATCAAAGACGGAATGGAATGCTAGGGAGGCAGACTGTCAGAATGCGGACGAACCGTGGAACGAGGAATGTCGCAGGAACGAGAGGCAAAACAAGCCGATTGTCGGCGCGGCAACGCGAGCGATAAGGTCACGTGCCCTCCGTCATTCTCCCGGTTCCTCCGATCTTCGTTCCTCCGCCATCCTTCTTGTCTCTGTCTGCACCATGAATGTCCCGAGTACGCGCTATGTCTGCGCTCAATGCTCGGCCCAGGCACTGCGCTCTCTCCGTCGCCCGTCTGGCCGAACCGTCCCGCTGTTGAACTGGCAGCGACGTCACAACAGCCATGCCGTGCAATCCGATCGGCCATATCGCGTGGCCATCGTGGGGTCTGGGCCGGCGGGTTTTTATGCGGCGTACAGGCTGCTGGGCAAGGTCAACAATGCCGTAGTGGACATGTATGAGAAGCTGCCCGTGCCGTTTGGTCTGGTGAGATATGGAGTCGCGCCGGATCATCCGGAGGTCAAGGTGTGCGATCGTCCTGCCCCTGTTTGCTTCGCTCTCTGACTCATACTCCACGGTCTATAGAATTGCGAAGAGAAATTCACCGAAGTAGCAGAGTCGCCGCGATTCAATTTCATCGGCAATCTGGAACTGGGCGAAGATCTCCCTCTTCAGATGCTGAAGCCGCACTACGACGCGATCTTGTTCTCTTACGGAGCCCCCAAGGACAAAGATCTAGGGATCCCCGGAGAGAAAGCAACCCGCAACGTCTACTCGGCTCGGGAGTTCGTCGGCTGGTATAATGGACTGCCCGAGCATCGGGACCTTGCGCCCGATCTGACCACGGGAGAGAATGCGGTTATAGTGGGACAGGGCAATGTGGCTTTGGATGTCGCTAGAATCCTGCTGTCGGACGTCGATGCGTTACGCAAGACCGACATTGCCGACTATGCGCTGGAGGAACTCTCGCGCAGCAGGGTCAACCGGGTGCGAGTGGTCGGTCGGCGAGGGCCATTGCAGGTACGTGATGAGTCGTTTTTCTTTACCGAGTCGCAGTCCTCCCAGGCCTAACCTAACATGCGTTGCAGGCTGCTTTCACGATCAAGGAACTGCGGGAACTGCTGCAGCTCCCGGGCGTCTCCTTTGACCCGATTCCACGAGACCTCTTCCCACCGGACGATGTGATGGCGGCTCTCCCCCGGGCCCAGAAACGGCTCGTGCAGCTGCTAGCGAAGGGATCGACTAATGATCCTGCGAGCAGTTCGAAGTCGTGGTCCCTGGATTTCCTGCTCTCGCCGGAATGTCTGAACTGGTCTCCAGTCCACCCCTACCGCCTGTCTCATGTCAAGTTCTCTCGCAACCAACTTGATCCGACGGATCCACATTCGCCCAGCGCCAAAGTCACCCCCAAATATCTGTCTGGCGGTAACCGGGCGCAGGTCAACATCCCAGCCAATCTCTTCTTCCGAAGCGTCGGCTACAAATCACTCCCCTTGAGCGGACTTGACTCTCTGGGGATCGAATTCGATACGAACCGGGGTGTGATTCCCAACGACGGGTTCGGACGAGTCACTAGCCCGAAGAATACCGGCGACAACGAAGAGCTGCCGGATGGATCGCTGATCTCGCATCTGCCGGGTCTGTACTGCGCCGGGTGGGTCAAGCGCGGCCCGACAGGCGTCATTGCGACCACGATGACCGACGCGTTTAGCACCGCGGACGCCATCGCAGCGGATCTGGCCAGCCAGAGCCAAGCGTCCTTGCTGAACTCTCCGGGCCAGAGCACGGGTCTTGGCTGGGAGGGTGTCCGCCCCGAGGTCCGAAAGCGAGGCTTGCAAGCCACTTCCTGGCAGGATTGGCAGCGCATCGACGCGGCGGAACGCGATCGCGGACAGGCGCTGGGCAAGGTGCGGTCGAAGTTCGGTCGTGTGGCCGAGATGTTGAACGTGGTGGGCTGAAGTTATATAGTTCTTGGCATATATAAATAGAGTGTATAGTAACGATACAGACAGATACCATCTCCCCTTTCACCACAAAGCATGTTATCTCAATGATAAATTTTCAATTATACTATTCTCATGGAAGATTAAATCATAAGGAATGGCGCTGAAAATAGACATTTGAAGAGAAACCGAAATCCAAGCAATTAAACCATTAAGTCGTTCTCGTGAACTTGATGCGTTGCACAACCGACCCGACCCGCCCTGATCATCTCCCACCGTCGCCATTCATGTCGGACAAACAGTTCCGTGCTCTGCATAGCACATTTAGAATCCACACTTCGAGGGATCAGCCAGCTCATAAGTAGCCTGGACGCGACCGAGCTGCTCCGCAAGGCCGTTGGTCAGCTGGTTCATGGCCTGGAGGCCGAGGTTGAAGCCGCCGGGCGCGGCGTCGATGGCGGTGACGTAGATGGTCTTGTCGACCTTACCAGCCTTGTAGTGCAGACTGTAGCAGTTTCCGCAGTTGGGGCTGTTCCAGCCGGGGATGGTCGGGGCGCCGCCGACGAGCGGAAACTTGGGCAGCGAGCCGAAGGTCGAGTAGCCCTGAGAGATGAGCCCGTTGACGCCGTCCGAGCAGGCGACGGTGGTCAGGGAGCTGCCGGCCACGTCGTACTTGGTGTCGTAGGAGACGGACACGGAGGCGGCGGCGGTGCTGGCGTCGGCGGGGGCTTCGGCGGGGGCAGCGAGCGCCGGAGCAAGGCAGAGAGAGAGGAGGGCGATGGTGGAGGTGAGGAACTTCATTTTGAGAGTTGGAATGAGATGAATTGAGAGATTGGAGGAGAAGTTTTGGTTGTTTGGTTGGCTGAAGATGGAGAGGATGTGGATTGATGGGTTGATTGATTGATTGTGAGATGATGGATGAGAAGGAGATTCTGGCGATGACCATGGGGTTTATATAGATATTTCCCACGGTTCAACCGAAGCGGTGACGATGCCATGGACGACCAGCTAAATCGAAAAAGCCTCATTGTCTCATTGGCATGGGTTGACTGCTGGATTGTCACCAAGGTGCAGTATACGCACGGTAAGGTGGTGAGGGGACTTATCGGGATGCTCCGTATAGAGGGCCTCCATGATCCTTGGAATAGCACAGGGATCGGCGGCAGCAGGTCCACCCAGGCCCATCGATGTGAAACCGGGGCAATGGCAGCCCACAGAGGCACGGGCAAGAGTGAGACAAAAAGCAGAAGTCGTCGGGTGATGCGAATGCGGGGAGGCTCCGAGTCACCTGAGACACGCAGCCTTAGGCACTTCCGCCGCTTCCCATTAGGCGAGACTCAGACATCCTCTTCGTATACAGTTTCACTTCTCTCTCTTTCTCTTTCCATCTCGCTCTCCCTCTTCCTCTGCCCACTCCGGACTCCGATCTATTCATAGGCAACACCCCACATGTTGGTCAGGCCGTCTGCCAAGATCCCCGATCCACTTCACGCCAGGAGATACGATACTGGTCAAGTATCGGACAGTGGTGTAACCTCGTCTGTCAGTGTGTCCTGTCGGGCGTTTTCTCTACGAGAGACAATACTGGTTCAGTCTGGCGTGGACGTTAACTCGGACGATCACCCTGGTAATGATCGACGCCCAAGCCTCTAGGATTCGGACCTAAGCTAGAGCAGCGATCATGAAGTCAGACTGTCATCATAAGCATTTGAACGAGAAACCTAACAACAGACAGTTTTAATTAACTACAGTTCTAGGCGAGAAACCGAGAAGGCAACTCTTTCCGTGAGACACTTGCTCGCTACCCTCGGGGCATTTCTGACTCCCTCATGGAAAGCTGCATGCACAGCGCAGGCTCCGCTTACAGCTGTACTCTGTACAGTGGTGTACACGAAAGGAACATTCTATTTTTGTCGCTTTTCTGTCTGTTCCCGTCTGTCTCAGATGGTACTGTACATTTTCCGGAAGAGTCCAGTCCATCACCCCACAACCCCCTCCGAGGTGTCGACGGAGTATATACTTTCTCACCAGCCGAGCCCGAAAATAAATAACCGACGCCCGCATGGAATGGGAACATGCATCCATAAGGCCACCCGTTGAGACCAACTCCCCATATTTCTGCCACGCCAATTGTCTGATGTCATATCCTAGAGCCTGACTTGACTCGGTTCTCCTCCCGCGTCGGGTTTTGGGTAGCCCGAGCGACCCAGTTGTGACACAGCCAGCCTTGTCTGCCAACGACGGGTTGCCTTGGCGGAGAGGTTCGCCACAGCGGAAGCTTGCATGCTGACATGCATTGTTTGCTTATTTCTCGAATCGGCATAGCGGACGTATACGGAGTACTACGAGGTATATTTTTAGGAGACGTGCTGATGAGCGGTGTACTCGGAGTATGTCTCGAAGGGCATGAGACTTTGGACTCGTAACAATGTCTCATTTTCTCCGCTTCCATATTATTGACTCGGACTTTGAGACGATGGGCCTGCAGGGATTATCGCAACCATTGTGGTAAGTTTTGCTCGTTACTGTTTACGTCAAAGCATGGGATCTTGGTAAAGAGGTTTTTCTGCTTCATTTCAACCACTTCCCAACATGGCCACTAATAAAATCCCATGTAAATAGGGTCACACACATATTCCTTCCAGGGGAATCGAAGATGCACTCCTATAGTTCTCTCAGATTCTCAGTCTCCTTCACCATCCAGATATTCTCATAACCCTAGGTAAATCCCACGCGAAGCCGACTACGGCGTGCCGTCGGTCCGAGGCGGAATTCCGCGGAAATTGTCGTTTCGGCTCCAACGGCACGGAAGCCTCACGAGCAAGACTTCCCGACTCAAGCAGCCTCGATTTTTCGTAGCTCTGCAGTTATGCATCTGCAGAGGATTCAGACTCAAGGAACACAGTTACCCGAGGGTGACGTCGGACTCGAAAGCAAATAGCCTGCCACACATAAGAAGAGTCAATTAGTAACTCGAAACCGAAACCACATTCCGTTAAAAGAAATCGCCATATAGAGGATCAGATAAACAAAAGACATTCACAGCCGAGTGTAAACATACCCGTCATTGTCGAATAATCCATCGGTTGTTAACGGGGCAAAGGGACTCAGCATCGTCGAGAAGATATCCAATATCTCCATATCGTCCTGCTGGCAATTGGCCGGGACTTCTGGAGTTGAGCCGATCGTGGAATCCAGCGAGGTGTCGAGTGCATGTCCCCTACTCCCAGGAAGTGTGGTGGGAGCACGCATCCGATTGTATATCTGCCTTTCCGCCTTGGTAAACATCCTGGACAGGATCTCGGCGCCAAAATATACGGTTTTGAGCTCATCCAGAACCATCATGCAGAATTGGAGGTTGTGGCGGCCCATTCGTTGCACCAGCGGTTTTTCAGAGGTCGTGTCCAAGAGATGGATTTGCAATGCCGGAGCCAATGCAATGCAGCTGCCGGTACTTAGTTAGCATCCTATGTTTGGATGTGGTTTGTATTTCGGACGGGCACGTACACCATCGCTTGGGTGCTGCTAATCATGTCAGCTGTGATCATGTTGCCCAGGATCTTGTTGGTGTTGGTCGCGGCGTCTTTGGTCCTGCGCACCACAGTGGATGCCCATTCGTCGACGACATCGCAAGATATCTCTGGCTTATCAAAGATAAACGGCCGGTATAATACCAGGATAACGCATCTACATACGGTCAGGCCATCCACAACTCAGGAGAAAAACGGGAAGTTTTCTTACTCTAGATATAGCTCAAGGTGGTAGGCGTGTAAGGAGACAACATGGCTTTGTTGGTTCGCCATGGCCTGGTCTTTGCGAACATTACATTGCTGGATGTCATCGTCCATGTGCTGGATTTCGCTCCTACTGGGTGGAATCCGCTCCGCTTGGTTTTGCCATGACAGAACCTTTGCTAATGACACTGTAAGTGCCAATAGCTCCGTCCACAGCAACCCCAAGTCCTTCATGCCTTCAGGAAGGTATTTTTGCCGAACGTTCCCCTGAATCCCTGCGAGGAGACTACTAGAGTCATTTCGGTCTGGCATCGGGGTACTGCAGTCCGCTAGATTAATGCGCATAGGCCGACCCATGCCTCCAGAGAACCACGCTTCACGGTAAAAGCAGCTCCACCAGATCTGCCGCCATAGTCTGATGTCACTCGTGGAGATGGCTTTACGGTGTTTTCGACTGCTATCGGGCTGTCGATGTAGCCCTATCGTTTGGCATAGCCCGATGGCAACCCCGTTCCAATGCCATGATCCGGTCCTGTCTTCTGTGTCTGAATACCAGAAGCCCATGAGAAGTACGGCCTGGATGAGAGTGATCTTCCTTCGTTCGTACTCCGTGTCCTAAAGAGCCTAGATGGATGGGTTTCGTTAGATAATGTCTTTTATTCAGATATGTCTTATCTTGCCGTACAGAACCTTCGCTCGCATATACATCGTATGCTTCATCGTTTTTCGAGACCCAAAGTTGCCGGCTCGTAAGGTACTGTCATCCGCGAACTATATTTTACGTTAAGATACTCAACGACGGACAGTGAGTGGAGTGAATGAACCAACGAGACTCGTACATTAGCAGCAGCTAGAAACATGCTCCATAGGAGATGCAGTCTGAGGTCGTTGCGTGCATTCTCAAACGCATCGAGGAACGAACAAGCATCGACAACGGGAAAAAAAGGATGCACGTAGTGGAAATATGTCCGTATGATCATGTCACAGACAGCAGGACTGGGTAAGTCAAAAACACCCTTATAGCGCAGGTAATCGATCGTTCCCTGGTCTAGATGTGTTGGGCTGATGCGTGGAACTAGGAAGTGACCGCTCTTCTCCCTAGGCTCTGGTTCGCAGATGTCGACTACCAGGCCAACGCCTCGAGGGTCGCCTATATGATAGAATCAGCATAGTAGCAGCGGACTGGCAGTTGGCGCCAGGATTGCCAATCCCGGCTAGATATCGGATTCTCACCGTATATGGGGGAATAGCCATTATCTGCCCCGTCTTCATCTGGTTGTGATTTGTCCGGACTGCCTCCATTATGATGGCCGAAATGCTCGTTGAACGGATGGTACGGTGATTCGGTGCCATCTCCATCTCCAGTATCTTCCAACGACGGAGCGGTGGGCACAGATAGATCTTCTGACGCAACGACGCGATTGGGACCTAGTGAAAAGCTCTGATCTTGTAACGGCGGATTATGTGCCACGGGACTGCCATTCGAATTTCAAGAGCTTGTACAAAGAGGTAAATATTATAAAGACAAGAACACAGCTCGAGGCTACAAACAAGACACAGTGCAAACACAGGTCTGCAAACCAATCGCTGATTTGCAGGAGCTTAGTCGTATTATACCGTGTCGGTCACAATCATCAACAAATTCAAAGTCGAGATGTCTTGCTCTTGGACAGAGCCTCGCTCATCTTAGCCTGCGGGATGCCCTGGCTGAAATGGTCGAGGCCAGCGAACATTTCGAGCGGTGCTTGCTCGTCCTGCTCCCTAACCAAGCGACGACGCATGAGAGCTTTTGTCCCCAGAAGACTCGACTGCACTAGATGATCGCCGAATGTCTGCTGCAGGTAGTCCATCACCTGTTCCCGAAAGTTGCCTTTGTCTTCGAAGGCCTTGTTCACAAAGCCTACCTGAGCCAGCTCACTGACAGCCATTTTCCTGCCCAGAAGGAGTGCCTCGTTGGCCTTACCTTGACCCATTCGCTGCATGAACGCGACGCTGGAGCCGCCCTCGGCAACGAGACCAAGAGATGTGAAAGGAGTCATCAGATATGCGTCGGATATCGCGTAGATAAAATCCGAGTGAGAGATCAAGGCTGCCGAAAGCCCAATAACAGGCCCGTTCAATGCAGTGACCAGAATCTTTGAATGGCTGTAGAACGCCCGCGCCACGTCCACGTTGTTGTTGTTGACTAACTTGGGAAGCCAGTAAGGGCGAGATAGAATCTCCTCCATCGACGGGGGTTTCCCTTTAAGATCAGCTCCGCTTGAATCTGCATCAATATTTCTTCGCCTACTTCCAGCTCACCGTTCGCGCCACCAGGAAGAGAACTTACGCAGAGAAAAAGAGGCCTTCACCAATCAAGACAGTCACGTAGACGTCCGGGTTTTCTTCGGCCTCTCGAAGCAGGCTTCCAAGGCGGTAATACAGACTCTGCGTCAAGGCATTGAATTTAGCTGGGTTGTTCAGGGTGATAACCGCAAAGATGCCGTTGATGTCAAGGCGAACAAGACCTTCTTCAACCATAGCTTAACAGGGTTGCTCTGATTGGTGATGGGGAATGAAAAGGTTTCAAAGTTGTGGTTATGGGGTATTGATTCATGGCTGTTCTTCTCTCATTTAAGTTATATTTGTCTGTTCAGAAATCTACTTCAACTGGAGTTCCCGCGGCTACTAAGTGGGTATCTTCAGTGCCGCGGAAATGGCCTCTATACAGTCTAAAGTACAGTCTATCGCCACCTCGGCATGAGTAAACATCGCTTTCGAGCAAGTCCTAGAACGACTGGATGGGGCAAATATCTGGGTTTGTCAACAATTTTAGCAGCTATAGCAACCTACATACCGTTGCAATCCGTTAAACCCGGTCACGACGTCTGGTTTCGCGATGAGTCTCTGGCTATGCTGCCTGGGTCTGATGCTAGGGTTTAGTCTCAAGAATCTACATTTCATGTGGCATGTAAGTTTCGAATTACTTTTCCTTTCTGCCAGGAAATGCCACTGACTTCTCAGATTCGATTTTTCAGCGCCCTCACCATGGGCTACTTCTCGCGCAGAAGATCAGGCCGTGCGCTTAAGCAACACCATATCTTTTTCCCGGTAGTTGTTAAATCACGATCTCCACCGGCTGAATGTGACTTCAACCTTCATAAGCCAAATTCGACGTATATCACTGATCTCGATGTCTCGAGAGCTTATCTCAGCGGATTGCTTTTTGCGCCCATCCTGTTGAACTACAGAGACTCGATACGTTTTAACTTCATCGTCGGCGCGATCGCGTGCATCTTTCACCGAGAAATCAAGCCGTACCAACCGTACGAGGTCTGGACCAAAGTTTCCAGCTGGGATGATAAGTGGATTTACATGGTCTCGCATTTTGTTGATAGTAGCAAAGGCTTGCCCAGACGCTACGTCATGCAGCGGGGTGGTTCAATCAAGAGCAAGAAAATGGAAATACCAGCGCCTTCTGACAATGAAGGACATGGAATGATATATTTGCATCTGCTGTGACTCGGATGGTGTTCAAAAGAGGCCGATTAACTGTACCTCTTCGGGGCGGGTTGGAAATCTGTGGCATTCTATCGACCGAATCCTCAACACCGTTGTCTCATACCGCCACCAGAGCCGATGCAGAAGAGTCAGTATTCATTGCGGTGAGTGCATACATGAAGAAATTGAACTCTCTAGGCGTGCAAATTTGTCCATCGTGCGGCTGGAAAGGGGCTGGGATGCTGTCCGTGGGCTCTTCCGACAAGAGAAGTTTGCGTTGACAGAGTATAATGACTTTATGTGGTGAAAGCCCTGGGCTCTCGATGTTTGTATTTCTGTCGAAAGGCACATCCCAAGTTCCATTGCGATGTACATATATACTCATTCTGTAATTTATGCGGAATCGATATGCAGACGGGCATTGAACTCCACGGGCCGTGTTATACACTCCCGAATGGTATAGATATCAATAGCAGAACATCTACACCTTCGTCTATTCAAAATATCAAGCATAACATTAAAATATCAAACTGGTTTGGTCCATATAAATACTCGCTGCTACTTCAATGTCCACAAAGCTACACACAGTGTCTCCCCGCTTCTCTTCGCCGGAACTGCTTTGTCAAAGTTGAATAATTGTGTAAACAGCGAAGTCATACCTGCCTCATGCCTGACAATTCTGCACGCAACAATTCCATTGATGGTTGCTTGACACAGAATTTCCATTCAACAAACACTGGAGAAGCGAACAGGCAATCCAGGCTTCAAATACTCCATAGTAAACAAATCCTTTCTCTCCGGAGGAACAAAGCCGTCTGGAAGCCGAAGATCAAAACTCCGAAACAGATATGCCATGACGATAGTTATCTCGGCATATGCAACACTATTTGTCCAAGTAAGTCAGTGGGGAGAAGGGTACAATGCCATCCTGAGCAAAGTCACTTACTTTTGACCAATACACATTCTTGCACCCTTGGAGAAAGTGCACAGATATTGTTCGAGGCTTTTTGATTCAGGTTTCAGCCAGCGATCCGGATTGAACTTTCGGGCGTCAGCGCCCCAGATATCCTCGTTTGTGTGCATTGAGTACGCGGACATGGATACCACCGTCTATCAGAGGTTGTTAGTACTGGAGAAATAAGACGTCAGGTTGGTTGATTGCTTGTACTCACCCCCGGTGGAATTACTTGGCCATCCACGACCAGCGGCTGTGCGAGATAATTAGGAACAATGCGAGGCAGCCGTCCAGGCACGGCGATTCCGATGCGAAGTGATTCCTTAACGCAAGCTGTCTGCTCATTGGAGGAACAAAATGTTAGAAGTATTTTACCTGACCGGGAATTAAGACTTGCCAAATAATCTATCTTCTCCAGTTCCAGGAGCTGGAACGTATCATAGTTGTTCGCGTCCAGACCGGCGTCTTGTAAGGCCTTGACGAGTCTTTCGTGGATCTCAGGGCTCGATAAAATGTGAAGAAACCCGGCAGTCAAGGTAGCCGCTGTGGTGTCTGAGCCTGCGATCAGGATGGCCATTGATTCAGTGACTTTGTGCTCATACGGAAGAGAAGCGAGGTTGTCGAAGACGACGGGGTGCGATGTCTCCTTGCCGTGGGTGATGTAGTGTTGGAGGCAGCTTTCAGAGAACTAATTCCAATTTCATGTGAGCCTTCAATGAGAACGGATTGAGATGGAAGGAAACATACCTTCAGGATTTTAGCCACATTTATCACTTTTGAGTCCATAAGTCCAATAAGCCCCAGCGGCAACCAACCCAGAGATTTGCGGACGATAGGAAACTCCTGCATCTTCCAAATGCTGAAGGCAACCGCGTCAAAGGCGTCCAGATACCACGAATGGAACGTTACTGGGCTCTCCTCTAACATGTTGGCCGACCTGGCGAATGCAAATTCCATGATCACTTCTGTTGTCAGGCATCTGTTTGGGAAATCAGCTATTACGCTTTACTAATCTAGCTAAAGCAAACTTACCGAAACGCATCGTAGACATTAATCTCATGTTCCTTCTGGAGACGCCTTATCTTTGCTAGCATTAGCTGCGTTTTGCTATGGATCATCGGCTCCAGCTTGAAAACGCCCGCCCGCGAGAACATGGGGTTCAATAGTCGACGCCGCTCTTTATGTCGGCCTGCGTCCATCTCAGTGAACAAGGTATTCGGGGTGTTGAAGGCTTCGTAGAACCGAGCTTCTTTGGGAAATGGCTTGGCCTGATTGTAGATGACCTTGTATTGCTGGGGATCGGTGATATGTAGCTCGTTGGGACCGATTCGAAGGACGTTCGTCTCTAGGTTTCAGCGCTATATATCAGTCCTAACGGATAGTTCAGGTGGGAAGATGCCGTTGAGGTATATATACGGTACTTCTTGTGCAGCTTCTCGAGCTCTTCCTCTGGAAACCCGCGCGCTGTAACGCGGTAGATCCATCCACCGGAAGTAGCTGCCTTGGGTTCCCCAGGAAATTTGGAAAGTGTGTGCCACTTGCGGCAATAGAGAGAATGAATAAAATTATAAACAGCGAATGTAATGAGCGCGACGGCTGTAACCTCGACCACCTGGTAAGTGACACAGCGTGTACCCCACTCTCCAACAATGCTGTGAACAAGAGCCATGCCTGCGAGAGATTCTGACCTTCCAAAGGCACAATTCCAAATATACCAGTTCTCCCTGCCCCTGCACCTCCTCAACGTTGAATATATAAGTACCCTCGATCGTTTAGTGGGGTGGGGTGTTATCCAGTTACATCGTGGTGGTTGTCATACTCCGCAGTCTGCATGCTGAATCAGCGGATAAAGGAGGTTTCGAGGACTGCATATCCGAGCACTTCCTAGACTCGGAAGTGCAGAGCAAGGTTATTCGTCCGTTTTCCCGATTCCTGGTCTGGACTTCTGCAGGTTGTAGCCCAGTATGAGTGGTAGAGATCGTCGGCTGCTGCAATTAGCAATGGTATGAGAGGTGCATTGGCTACTCGGCTGTATCTTGCTGGTATGTGAGGGCAATGACACATAGCTAATTGAGTCAACGTAGCAATCCTAGGCGCTTTTGGTTTTTAAAAATACGATAGTGTGCGGGTAGTTTGCAACCCCCTCCTCGTATTGGGCCTGCGCTATGCCTTTTATGAGGATAGTATTAGATGTCGAGCATCTTCAGCAGGAAGCAGTCAAGAACGGCCACACGGCGAATTGTTGATCTTTGCAAGCCTTGTTGACTTAGGATCACTGTAGACAGTTTGTTTTTGAAAGCCTACATAAAATTGGCAGTATGAGGGAACGGTTTGAGGTTGGTTTTGCCAAAGTTTCAATATATATATTTCGCCCTAGCTAAAGAAGAACAATAAGCAACATAACCACGAGGTGAAATTGATGTAGTTAACTAATAAAAAAAGTTGACTAAGCAGAAGAATTACACCAATTTATTTGTTGATTGATACTATTGAAAATGGACAGTGAGCAATGGGAAAAAAGGTTGCTTTCTAAACTATCAAACAGATAGAGGTAGTAGGTCATATTTATATTAAATATCACATAACCAACACTGCCCGCTCGATGACTTCATCGCAGGATCAACTCATCATTTATATCGGATCTCGGAAATCTGGGATACCAAATAGTGAATCAGTTGATGCCGAATGATTCGACATTCTTCCGGCACGGATTGTCTCTTTATTCAGCTTATATTGATACGGCCCAGATGTCTTTTAGCTAATGCATAGCGACAAGATCACTGAGCTTCTATTAACTTACGGGGGCAGGGATGTCCGGTTCACGCTGGCGACTTGTGCGGTCCTGGAAGCCTTGATTTGGGGTTCATTTCCCCTGCCGGTCAATGATTAGGACGCCGTGCGCAGGATTTTGCTTTACGTTTGGACTCTTTCAGGGGTGCTATCCGCGTCAGGAGGCATTCACTGGCCAGCCCTCCTGGGCTTCTGCAATAAAGCCAACAGCTAGCATGAGATCCAAGCCCCGTTATACGGAGCCCCAACCCAACCACCACGGGCTTTGATGTGTTGCACTGATCCTCTTGTCTATACCATCCTCCGCAGATGTCCCAACCGCCGGAAGAAGTTCGCCGCACTAGGGTACATAATCTTGCTATCCAGCATCATCATCCAGGCCTGATTTGCAAATACAGTGCCCAGTATCTGGTTACACAGAGCATCACTTACACAATTAGTGGGTTGATCTACTACTTTCGACCTTTCCTGTGCTTCAAAGAGTGGTTCCCTGAAAGAAAATGAGTACCTTATGACATTTCATCGCCGGAGCTGGAATTGCGTTGACGCTGGAGTGGATACTGAATACGGGGGGTTGGAAATGCCTTCTTGGACCGCTGTCTGGATGATATTTGCTAGCCCGTCGTTCTGTTCATGAAGTCCCGGGTGAGGATTTAGTACGTAAAGAAGAGCTTAATCTGGCATTCTCTGAGCCTCCGGCTCTCTAGAACCATCTTCTTGGTAATACAATTGAAGCCATGGGATAATTCATGCTTTTGCTTTGTTATTTATAGGTCGTGTACGTTTGGCCATTCTCAACCATTTACCTCTCCCCTCCCAGCCAAATCACACAACTGACTCGATGCCCCGACTAGCATTCGCCGTCTCAGAAGGTATTCCACTCTCTCAGGCACTAGATCCGTTACTTTCCGCTATTCCACCGACCCGACAGGCTCAGTCTCTTCGAATGGCTCGTCCAGCCCTATAAGATGAGGGCAATCCTGAACCTCTGCGCCAAGGTAGAATCCTCTCGCCATTTTTCTTCTCTTGGGTTTCAAATAAAACTGTTAAGCCCGAGCATCTGAATCTAACCAAGCCATTGCTTCCATTGCACCAACAACCACTCCAGGCAAAGAGTCGCCAAAATCGGGGAGGCCTTTGCACACACGAGCAGCGACTATACATTTCTCTACCCAGATCGACCGGCTGATGTATAAGGCTCGAGCCAAACCCAAGACGGGGGGTATTGGTAACTATTCACTTCCTCGTTGGCAGAACTGCGAGGGCAAACTGCAGGCGGATGTCTTTCATGGCATCAGAGCGTGGAAGACCTACCATGTTGGCACTCGGAACATCTCCATGGAGCTTACCAAAGAACAGGTACATATCCTTAGAGAAATACTGATATGCAGTATGTCCATGTCCTCGCTCTGGAACCATACTGCGTCCCTATCCATTATGCCTTCGAACCTCAACTACACTACCTAAAACCCTATCCTCTATAAACTAACGTATGCCTAACTCTAACCTAGCTCCTTGCCAAGGTCCTTGCGAATAAACCTAGACCTTTTGGACAGAACGCGTTAACACCAAGCCCGACCCCTTTCCCACTAAAGACTGCATGCATTTATCCACTTCAGTTGTGTTCGAAGAAAAGAAAATCACATGCAAATTATCCAAAAAGTATTATCTGTCCTCAACACACTGATAGTCCTCCGCGATGGTGACGTTTTACACGTATTTAGTTGTTTTATTCTCTAAAAATAAAAGAAAAAGGGAAACCAAAGATAAGCACCCCAGCCTTCCCTGCCACGAGACATAATACGTTAAAAACCTGATTCCCCTAGAATATGCGCGCCAATGCAGACTAGGAGACCTTTTCCGCAAGGGTCCGTTACCTAGTTCTTACCCTAGTGCACTAGCAATCCTACTCGGAGTCGGACCGTTTTGTCCGTCGGAAATCCGGGTCGTGGATATCTTGTGAAAGAGCCAAAGTACGATCTTTCTCTAACGGTCGAATCGATCTACTGGCCACTTACTACACTGGTCCAAGGAAATAGTTAAATAGATTAATTCATCCACTGGAGACCTGGTATATGTTCATGTGCGTAATATGTATTATGTACTATCTGGGTATGGTATCAAGAATTATCGCCACTGTTGTTCCATCCATCCATCCATCCATCCATCATCCGTCCAAACTGAATCATAACTTCGTAACGCGTCTCAATTCCGACCCTTGCCCATGTAATCTGCAGATCCTGTAAACCTGCAGAAAAGGGTATCTACTTCAACACCATACTCGCAATAACCACAGAACTCATATGACTTCCTGTTGCCACGTACCCGGCCCCAGCAGCAGACCCTAACACGTCCTCCTCGTCGTGCTGTCTCGGCTCCAGATCCAGGCTCCGCTCGTACATGTCCTGCACGTCTGCGGAGGCCTGGATCGCTGAGACCAGGTAGTCCTGGAGTTCGGGCACGGGGTGTAATGCGTACGGCGTGGTCTGGTGCTGCATGATGTCGTGCAGTATGGAGGCAGTCTTTTGGCGCTTCGTGAAGTTGATGGAGCCTGTTGGGGTGGTGTTGGGAATGCCGTCTTCGAGGAAGGTTAGGTCTGTTAGGTAGATTCCTGTTTTGTTTTTGGCCTGGGTTAGAATTGTAATGAGGTTGGGGGAAGAGGTAAGTATGGGTGGATGCAGGAGGAGTACCGAGAAACGGAACGCAAGGAGGTGTAACGCTGCGTAGGGTCTCGCGATAGGTGGCGAAGTTCCGCGAGCTGGTCATCAATTGGCGCAGCGAAATCAGAATCTCTGACGTGCGTCGGCTGACTTGGCTCCAGGTGAAACGGAGTCGGTAGACGGGGGTCAAGCCCAGGCCGGAGATGATAGACATCAAGGTGGAGAAGTTGTTGAAGGCGCGGCATTCCTGAAACAGTCAGACAAGAAGGGCCTTATACTTGTAATAAAAGGGGAGGGATACATCAGCCACTGTGACAAAGTATTTGATAACCGCTACGCGCTTCTTCATGTTGTTCTGGTTGAGGATGGTTTCGCCGACCCAGTTAGCCAGCTGGTTCGCATGCAGGATCATGGCGTTTACTGATGTTGAAGGATCTGAGTTATCGGGGCCTCGTCGCTGCCATCCCTTGTTTAGGCACTCGGAGAGTTTGATACGGCTGTGGAGGGTGGATTCGAGCACGGTAAGTTGGCGCGCACACTCGAGAGGGTCGAGTTCGAGGAGTTTGAGCTTTTTCATGGTCTTAGGGAGGATGGGAGCTGGCGCAGAGGATGTAGGGGTGCGAATGAGTCGTCTGGTATGCTGATGGCCTTGTAATCGCTGGTCCACGACGGTGAGAAGGTGCGACGATGTCGGCGTGGCCATCATCTCTGGAGAGTGTTTAATCAGGTCCTGGGCATTGCGCAAGAAAGATCTCGTTTCCTCTGTATCAGGTTCCATCCAGAACCGTTCGAACCAGTTCCGCAAGACATTGATCACTCGTAGTCGAATCGCGTGCTGTTTATGCTGGATCCATTCCTGCAGCTCCACCTCGTCGAGTTCCTCCGGCGGGCTGATATAGAAGCGCTGCACCAACATATTAAACAGCTCTGGGGCCGCCATGAATGTGCTAAACGTCATCAGGAACGTCTCGTTGAACGCCGAGTCCAAGCGATCGTGACGCGTCAATTGCTCGACCAGGCCGGGCAACGAGCCGAATTTGACCGACTGCTGGGTCTTGCCGTGACCCTGACTCTGACTCTGACCGTCGACCTCCTCGTAGACAATCTCATCCTCGTGGTCGAGATGCAAGAACCACGGCAAATCCACGGACCCCGAGCTGGACGAGTAGCGGAAGTGCGCTCGCGGCCCTGGCGCAGGATCCTGCATGGTCGGAGGCGCGGGAAAAACAGGTCGTCGCGGTCGCGGGGCAGAGGCGACAGGGTCATCATCAATGGGGATATGAGGCCTTCGAAACGTGGCTGACTTACCACCGTTACTGGATGACTCCCCTAGGTGGGAACTATGGCTGGAGAAAGAAGCACACGATCACCAGCGTCCGTCGCGCTCCCCACCTTTTTTCCGACATTCGCATTTTATCAATCGATCAATCTTATCGCGCGGACGATCCTTTCCTGCTCAGTGCACTTTTAGTGCGTGTTTGGTGCGCCAGTCGTGAACTTCCTGGTGGATCTCGTGCGTTTCCACTCGTCGGCCGGAGGTTGCCCTAGTGATTAGGGCTGCGTTATGACGCGTCCACAGCTGCCACGAGGTGGAGATTTCCCACAGTGAATGGAGTGAATGCAAGTGGAAGTCCACATTCACAGGGAATCAGAATCTTGGAGACCTGCTCTGTAGGCTGTACGCAAGTCTGAACTATGTCTGTTTATGGCTGGTGTGGGCCGTCAGGAGCCATCGCAACGCAGACCGTCGCACGAGCCTGTCCAAGAACCCATTATTTCCTGATCCCAGTCTAGTGGCAGCAAAGGAAATGAAGGGAGGAATCCGTCTGTCCATATCAAGACTCTACGTAGTATCGAATTACCTCATAAGAACCAGATCCAATAACTATCCAGCAAAAGTACGTCGCCCTCGGGGTATCAAGACTTTTCCTCTCTCTCTCTCTCTCTCTCTCTCCCCCTGTCGTCCATCACATCATCTGCCCCTTATTCTGGTCCCTGTCCACTCGGTAATTCCTCCACACGCCGATGGCCGGGATCCCTAGCCCAATGATCGCGACCGCCGTGATGCACCCGTATTTCATGTACGTGGCGTACGCCTGGATGATGGCATTGCGCACCTCCGAACCCACGGGGTGCTCGAGCTGTTTGACGTATCCGCCGACGTAGATGTCCCAATAGTCGGCTTTGTTCGGCGCAGGGAGCGCATCGCGCAGCGCAGACGGGAATGTATTCGTGAATATCGCCGCCGAGACAGCCGACCCGACCGCACCGCCTAGACTGGACGTCAGGCCGATCAGCGACAGCATCATGGGCACGCCTTCGCGATCCGACGCCGCCATGACGGCCATGTCCTGGCCGATGACCAGCGTGCCGCCCCCGAAGGCGATGAAGATCTGGCACATCACGATGTAGCCGACGCTGCTGTTGGGGGTGCGGAAGTGGATCATGAGTCCTGCGCCCAGGAGGATGAGAGGCAGGCCGAAGCCCAGGCATGAGTACTTGAATTGCTTGGTCACGTAGACCACGATGCCGAAGACCACGGACCAGAAGCACGAGCCGACGTTGTAGATCTGCCCGATGTACCCGGCCATGCTGATGCTGAGGTCGAAGACCACCATGCAGAAGTTGTAGAAGTACAGCTCCCAGGCGTAGTAGCTGAAGAAGAGCAGGGCGGCCAGGGAACAGGCGCCGATGACCGTTCGGTCCATGAGGAGCGGGTAGTAGATGAAGTGGTAAGGGGCAAAGAAGCGTTCCCAGGCAGCGAAGACGAAGAAGAGACAGAATCCCACGACGATCATGGCGATGAAGGTGGCGCTGTTGTATTCCGCGTTTCCAGTGGTGGTGAGACTGAAGGGCAGCAGCAGGAGAATAAACGCTGCCATGAGGAGAATTGCGCCGATCACTAACACAGTCAATATGACGGATCAACAACACCCAGACAGTAGGTAGTAACTTACCATCAAACTCTTTAATGTAATGCACAATCGACTGCAACGTGGAGCGACCGCTCGGCTCCGGCCGGTAGATATACATCCTCTCTGCTTTGCGTTGATAGAACTTAAACGTTCCTGCCAGAGGCAAAAAGACACACGGTGCAACAATAGCAAAGGTACCGTATGCCCAGCGCCATGAGGCCAACTTGATGAACGACTGTGCCGCGATGGGCCCTGTAAACGCAGTGCAGATAAAAGGAGTACTCGCAAAGCCAAACGCAAAAGCTCTGTTGCGCAGCCCGGACGTATCCGCCATGAAGACATCTAAGATCAAGAAGATCGCATCGTATCCCACCCAGTAGATCACGTAGCCCGCAGCGTAGGCCGTGGGGTTGTTGCAGGAGGCCAGGATAACCAGACCCAGCAGGTACACTCCGATGAAGACCAGAAAGCCTTCGCTGCGCCCCCAGATGTTCAACAGACGCGCGACCGGCAGCTTGACGACACCGCTGATGACGCTGGCCAGGATATTGGCGGTGCTGATGTCGGGCGCGGCTTCGAACGAGGCGTAGGCATTGTGGATGACGTTGGTACTGATGGAGGACTGCAGCGCGAGGAGAAAGAAACTGAGCCAGATTCTGCGACAGTGAGACTAGTCAAATATGTGGATGATAAACAAGGAAGGCAGAATTACAATGCATAGGTGCCATAAGCCGTCTTTCTGCTCCACGCCAGCGCTGCAGCCTCAGCCTTCTGGATCCCCATACGAGCTCCCTGAGTGACCTCCCTGCTGGGGCTCTGGGTCTGTGTCTGGCGTTGCGACTCCTCCTTGTCATGGTTGAGAGTGACCATGCTGTTCTGGCTGGCATTGTTGTGGCACGAGACGCTCACGTCATAGTTGACCTCGTGGAATTTGGAGCCGGCGACGTTCAGGGCCAGCTGAGTATTGCTGCGGCCACGGATCAGATCGGTAACAGCCATGGAGAAGGCCGGTGAATAAGAATAAAAATAGGGAATGAGAGGAAGACCATGCGGCAGGGAGGTATGGACAGGAAATGTAGACGCACAAGAAACAGAAAGGAAAGGGAAGGAATAAAAGGGCAAAAGAAATGAAAATCTCGCAAAGAGAGGGGAAAGCGCACCAGAGGGAATTAATTCATGCAGGAGGAAATTAAGAGGAGAGTCGCAGCCAACATCCCTGCAGGGCGTGGTACTTTGGCTCTGGTACTTTGGCGCACGACAGCCCTGTTGATCTTGGGTGTGACAGGAAGCTTATTTGCGCCCGGCTCGGATCTGATAAGATGCGAGTGGCATTCTGTCTGCTGCTGGCGGAGGGTTCACGTTGTTTCACGGCGATCCACTCGTCACGAACGGGAGTTGGCCGATTATCGGTGGCTTTCCTGGCGCTAGGCGAGATGCTCCATGTCGTTCGCTTGTCCGACTATCCATGCGCAATCCAGGAGCCTAGGCCGAGGCTGATGTGATCATTTGGGCGACTTCCACTAGCATCCTCAAGGAAAGGCGATGCCAATATAAATAAGAGATGGATCGTGCAAGCCCTGTGGCCAATTAAAACATACTTTCTGCATTGGCATGAATATAGAGACATTATGACTCGAATAATGCTCAACCACGGGTTGGTTTTGAACGCTGAAGATGCCCAGGCATGGGAACAATCCAAAAATATTCGTGACATTGTCGTCTAGGCTACCATTCGATTTTGATTAACGAATACTGCTCGTCTATTCGCCGGAGATTTGGCTTTTCTCAGGAGTACTGACGGTTTATTTCTTGCTTCTTTGCCCCATTCCGATGTTCTAGTATACTAAGTCAGCCCAGAAGACTATCCCAATTCTAATTCCATTTAACTCAATCAATAAGGCATTCAGCCTCTTGCTCATAAAAGTTTCAAACAAATCGAGTCCCCATCCACTTCGGCGTCATCATCTTTCGACGCATGGTAAGCTTCTCAGTAGTTGTAAAAATCAGATGGTTCTCGTGTATTCTCTGCGGCACAGATCGATCAGCTCTAGATTAACAATCCAGAATATGGAATCATGACATGTGAATAATGTGAATAATCTGACACAACAGTGGACCCAGAGTGTTTAGTGCTGTGCAGGTTATAACCCCCCTGGGTGGTGCCAGAAGATCTTGGACTCGGTGTAGATCTTTAGTTACGCGCCGAAATTTGCCACGCTTCTGCCCTCTTGGGATTGCCAGACTGCCCGGCATGGGGATGCGGTTCACCCGTGAGATGTACATGGTAGGGGGGCGTGGTGAGGACGCTAATAATAGGTGTCTTGGTATTGGAAAGTCCGTTCCATGATACCTGTGCTCGGGACCAGACGATTGATGGCAAACATTTAATTCTTGATTGGGCCTATTGGTTCTATCTAGCATAGAACTTCAATCCAAAATCCGGACTATTTGAAAGCGTCCTGATCTAAGGGGGGACTGCCGATGGTCAAAGTTTGCTCAGATGGGGATCACCATGATCTGTGGGAACTCATGACTCAAGTCTATCCGGTTTCCTGATTTGAAAACGGCCTAGTGAACGCTGGTGCATAGACTATTTGCCCATATTCAAATTTCAAGGCCTTAAGCCATGGGTAAGCCTAGGGCGACTTGCTTTCCAAAGGTTCTAAGATTAAGCTTCCGCCATACCTAGGGATTTAGTTTCTCCCACGATGCTATACTGAAGATCCCCATGCGTTCGGGCTACTCCGGGGACAGTGAAGGTGTAGAGGGTCAAATTGTCAGGATGACTGGAAGAAAGCATAAGCGCGATGAAGTCGAATGGCCGCCAAGGAGAGCATGTTTGACAGGAAAGCAAAGACAGGGGTGGTGGCCTGAGGCTGCAGGTCAGCGTCACCTGATGGTCACCCCGTCGGCTCGAAGCGCCGTTCCTTGGATGCCTTCTTGCTTGTATTTCGGAACCCTCATCCATCCGACTGGGTGAACCATGGATCGCGCAGGTACGTAATATCACTGCCGACAGCAGCAGCCGTTCTTACACTAATGGCTAGTTCCCCTTAAGAGCCAGCCTAGTGCTCTTGCGCCATGTCTCCGGCCACTCATCAACTAGCCTTTGCCAGATCGCCAAAAGACCAGCAAACGTTATTTACGAGTCGATCCGTACCTGGTAGGTTTGCACCGGATCTAGGGGCTACGGACATATCAAATATCTCCTGATTTGGCACTTGGGGATTCTCAATTTGAGATCCAAATGAGAGCGTGGCAACCCGGTCCAGCTGCGATGACTTCGCCTTGACAGCCTAGCTCCGCGGAAGTCACTGGCTCCCCACCGGTTGATATGATCATCCACAGTAGTCGGTTACGAGAGTGTCCAAATATCCCGATGCCCGGGTCCTCATCCACTACTATGCCCTCAGGCAATCATAGCCATTGGTAACTATGAGTGGAAGACAAACCAGTCCATAGTGGACTTATGATTCAACCATGGACACTTCCTCCCTAGAACTCAAACCATTGGAAGATCGGCATTTCTATACCGAACCTGGGTCCTTGGTATGTTGGTGCACGGCGCCGGAAAGAATCCTTCCTCTACCGAATGTGGAGCCCGATCGAGAACCTCGTGTGGAACGGTCCTACCAAGCCATGCACTATGTGCAACTTGTCCTAGATCGTCAGTCCATTAACTTTGGAATGCCCCATACATCAACCAGGATGTCCTCCCCTTTCCGAGAGAGCGTGTGAAAAAAAAAAAGGCTTTCTGGCAGGGCTCTTGGCTGCGACGACACAAGATTTTAATTATGGGTTGACACCCTTGGCAGTGGGCTCTCCCTTCTCATCTATTCCAGAGTCCGTTGCGTTACTATCCCCTTGCCATTGTTCTCAGCAGCCTTCCATCTATCCCCCTCACCAAGGCCTGAGCAATGGTCGGCCTCACTCGAATGCTGGATATGCTGTACAGCGACGATGCTCATGCCTCGCATCTCGTGTCTCGGGATCCCAGTTCTGCGAATGAGCCACTGACTAGCAGCGTCAGAGCAGGATTCATAGCCATAGGAGTAATTGCCACACTCTCGTTTCTTTCAACATTTTCTCTCCTGTCTTTCCTTTCTTACCGATTCATTTTTTGGAAGAAATACTACAAGAGACCCCTGGCGGAGAACCAGTACGTCGTGCTTATTTACAACCTACTGTTGGTCGATATCCAGCAGGCAACAGCATTCCTGATATGTCTTCACTGGGTTTCTCAAGGAGCTGTGAACTACCCCAGCGCTGCCTGTGTCCTTCAGGGTTGGTGGATTCAAGTCGGTGACCCTGGGAGTGGACTGTTTGTCATGGCAATTGCAATGCACACAGGTGCGGTTGTCCTGCGAGGCCGACAGCTACCATACAGGGTCTTTATAGCCTGTGTTATCGGACTGTGGGTTTTTATCATACTGCTAGGACTGATTCCTGTTGGTAAATTTGGCTCCACCACTTTCGTTATCTCCGAAGCTGGATGGGTATGTGAAAACTTCTGAATGAGTCGGAAAATTATGTACTAACCACATTACATTTCTGTAGTGCTGGATCGGCCGAGAACATGAGACAGAACGACTGTGGGTGCATTACCTGTGGATTTTCCTAGCGGAATTTGGAACCATTGTCCTCTACGGAATTATGTTTTTCTACCTACGGCGCCGAATGAGGCAGGCTGCGATGCTACGACAAAACCACCAGGAGAACCTAAAACGCCTCAATCGAGTGGTCATTTACATGGTTATCTATCCCTTGGTCTATCTTGTTCTCTCGCTTCCATTGGCCGCCGGTCGTATGTCCACTGCCCGGCATATAATCCAAAGCCGAGCCTACTTCGCCGTTGCTGGATCCCTGATGAGTCTTTCTGGTTTGGTGGATGTCCTTGTCTATACCCTCACTCGCCGCCACCTTCTGCTCGAGACGGAAATCAGCACCTCGGATAAGATGTATCCGTATTCAAACTCGAACGCCTACCAAACGCACATTACCACTGCCACAAGAGACAACAAACGGTTCCGCGTTGGATCTCGCCTGCGTCGTGGGCTGCAGAGTGTGAACGATACCGTGAATGACGATCGCGGAGACTCCACTGACGACATTGTTCGCAAGGGCGACATGGAGTTGGTAGACATGGGCCAGGGTGTGTACCAGGAGACGACGATTGAGATTTCACATGAGCCAGCGGATCCCAACGAGTACCCTACAGTTCGGAGAAGTGAGTGAACAACGATCACGACATGGGATGATATGGTACCTATCCATTCTTTCTCGATCTTCCTTTGTTTTTCTCGTTCTTTCGCTGCTTTTTCCTTTTATTTCTTTCTAATTATACCTGATGAGAACCGTCTTTCCTCATGATACCTTGATACCTATATTTTCCCATCACTGTAATATGACTTCTGACTACCACAATTACCCCTTTCCCTATTGACTTAAACCGGGAATAATGCAATCTGCGCGCAATCTAAGCTGACAAACTGAAAATCCACTTCACGGAGCCAAACTGATCGTATTATAAGATAACGATCTACATTGTCCCCACTCCCGCCAAAGCTTGTCGACTCGGCAATTCACCCAGTGTTAGCGCTCACTGGACCACGACGTCGGTTTCATATGAGGGTCCCATCGCATCGGTTCAAGACCTTTCCATTTCCAATCATCCGAGAGGTCTGGATCCCGCCACTTTCCTGGCCTTCCTAAAGGGGGAATTCCTGTATCCAGTAAGCTTCGCGTCGAGCAATTCATCGCCCTTCCATTGGTTGAAGGCTCGTCTGAACTCCCTTAAATCACTGCATCCGCAGCCTTCGTCCACTTTATACGAGGCCAGTGCAAATATAGATTTGCCCCCCTTGGACCTTTTCCTCGTCGAGTGCTTTCCATCTGTTCTGCACTTCGTGCATGTCAATGGCTTCGGCGTTTAATTAAATCTTGACTAACTCGCCCTTCCTCGGGCCCCGGACCCAACGCTTCGGTAATCGGTACATCGATCTTTCGCCCGTGTCCTCGGAACCATGGTCACTACCCCTATTCTTACCCTCGGGGTTTACATAGAACTCCGCGGAGTGATCTGGAAATTTCTCTCCATTTTTATATGTTATATTGCTCCTCTAGTCCGAGTTTGAAATTCCTGGGCACATCTCGTGTGAATCATGAAACCCAGCCACCGTACCAGACCAGCCGCTGTAACTGCTGCGTTTTGTCCTACATTCCATGCCTATGTCCATAGATATTGTATCATCTTAGATCTTCTCTTTTGCACGGTTGCTCACCTAATCTACACTGTATCTAATCAACCTCCATGACCTTCCTGAATCGAGCATTCCATTAATCTCATCTAGCCGGCTATGTTCATCATAGCCCAGAGTCTGCCAGCATCTCGCCTTCCATGCAAATCGCCTAATGGAACTAACTGTTGCTTTAACAGCCACCGTAGAAAAATTTAGTAACCTTTGTTTGTGCAGCCCTCTTGTCACGTGTGTATTCTCTCCCCCTTTGCCTCCATAATAGCTGTCGCCTAATTGCAAACGATTCCACCGAATACTAACGCGAGAATTTCCTGACCAATATGAACGAGACCATCGGCAAAGCTATAGGGAAATAACAAGACCTTCTGACAAAACCGCCCATCCCTCTCCAGAGCCTGCGTGCAAGCGAAGGCGCGGTGTCCGTTGCAGTCGACTCAACCCGGAATTCAACGCAGTAATCTTCATCAAACTCGCAAATCCGGAAATAACGCTCTCCGGAGTAACTGCCAGGAAGGTAAGCAAGGAATTCCAAAGAGCATTTCCAGGATGAACCGACCTCCAGTGAATAAGGCCCATGAAGACATCTTGGCAGCCTCGGATGAACAGCGTGGGAATGTGCGACGACTCATTGGCCCGCTGTAAAAGCATATTGGCATTGGCGTGGAATCCATCTACTTCCTTCCGACATATATGGTAACTAAGCTGCATAGCTTGGTTGCAATTCAGCCCCGCCTGTGCTGATAATATAGGGATCAAGTTCTCCAGCTGATTATCATTCTGGAGGGGTTTAGAATCGTGCGATAGATAGAAGGGTGTTGGGGGGGGGGGGGGGGGGGGGGTTTTAAAAAAAAAAATTAAAAAAAAAAAAAAAAAAATTTTTTTTTTTTTTTTTTAATGTTTTTTTTTTTTTTTATTGCTCTTCATGTCGGGGCGATAAAAAAATAAAAAAAATATATTTTTTTTTAACTATATGGCAAAATTTTATGTTTTAAAAAGTTTTATTTTTAAATTAAATTAAGTTTAAAATAAGTGATTTAAAAAGTTATTA